>CAIGRN010007730.1:0-10168 GCA_903798345.1 Fraxinus anomala | reverse complement strand
GCTCGTTTGCCATCTCTACACGTAGAGCATTAACGATGACTAGAAATTGATTTTCCTTTCCGTAGTTGATTGAATATACATAAAGAAAGGGTGTGTATTTATAAATATGAAAGGGAGGTTTCACCTTGCACAAGATGATGCTTGATATATGCTTGTTTCAGAAATTATGTTATTGAAAATTGTTTGTAACGTAGGGAAATTTCTTTCTTTATAAAATAAAACGAAATAGTAGCCAATTTGGCGACTTCTTCAGCTCTGTCCATTGATTATCAAAATCAAACATATCTAGCTTAACATTTTTCTTAGCATTAAACTCCTTGACCTTTATTTTTTTTCGCAAATGATCTATACACACACACGTACACACATAGAAACGTGTATATTTTCAACAAAAATAATGAGAGAAAATTTGAAAGATTTAAGCTTATCACTCTTTGGTGCCTCCTGCCACAAGAAATACCAAACTAATTACAATATCCGACTCCTTGTGACCAGATCACCGTCAAGATTTTGTTTGGAATACTTTATAAATATTGTGAAAGTAATATTCGATCATCTATTTATCCTTTTGATTTAAATATGAGAAAAATACAAGCTCCTAAAGATAAATTATATTGTTATACATGCACGTAAATAATGAAATTTATACTTGAATGTGAGTATTAAAATTACAACTAAATACATAAATGAAAATAAATGACATATATAATACATGAATTAACGTGAATGTTAATTAATTTAGAATTAATACCAATAAATATATATAGTCATGTCAACAAGTCGAGCCACGAGTCGAAACTCAAAACTTGAGTAAAAAAGGTTCGAGTTTTTTTGGTTGAGGCTTGACCCGAGCTTTCGGATCGAGCCTTAGCGAGTCCAGTCGGCTCTTTTTTTTTTTTTTTTTTTCTCCTTGTCAAAGCTGCCTATAACGTGCAAGTTTGTTTTATTTTTTGTCCTTCCTACTAGCTATAATTGTTGTTTTCAATTTTTTTTTTTAAACAGGCTCGAGCCTTTGCCCCAAATTTGGGCTTGGCCCGAGCCTTTAGCCAGCTGGGCTTAGGCTTTTCCGAGCCAAGCCACAGGCGGCCCTAGTCGGTGAGCCATTTTATCATCCCTAAATATATACATGACAATGAATGCTAAATTATTTATTTTAAATTTATATAATCTAATTTTCAATTAAGTGAAACTCGATACTAATTAGCATATATGAACATGAATAATGAATTGATTATGAACGTGAAATTTTAATTAATATTAATTAAATGAATGTTAATGTTAATTAATTGAGAATTAATAACATGCACTGAACGTGGACGTGAAATTCCAATTAATAATAACTAAATGAATGTGAATTTTAATTAATTGAGAATTAATTATATTATTCATTACAGTTTATAAATTAAATACATATTGAAAAATGAAAAGAAAATTATTATTGTAATAATTAAATTGTAGTAGGACTATAATCGTTCAAAAAATTATTCTCACTTGTGATCGAAGATGGTGATGATCCAACATATGACTTCATCTCGTGGGCGGGCTCCAATTGTTGGCAATTTTGACTTTGTTCTTGAAAATTGTTGGTAACGTAGGAAAGGCTTTATTTTCTTTAGAACATAAAACAGGAATAATCATTTTGAGATTACTTCAGCTTTGTCCATTGACTATCAAAAGCTATACCTTTTTTTCAGTTCTAGCTTGATATTTTTTTCATAGCAAATAATCTATAAACATACGTAGAAGGGGAGGGTTGCGACAACAAGTTGGAAAATTATGAAAACTTGCGAAGGAGTTAAAAGATCCAAGGTTTTTTTTTTTCCTTCTTTTAAATTAAAAAACTTTTGCTCTACAAAAAAATTCTAATAGCTCAATGTCAACAAAAAATGTCAAAGTACAGAAAATAGCATAAATTTTAAGATGGGGACAACAAATAAAATACTCTTTTAAGTATTACTACAATATATAAAAAGTGTGAACAAGTGAGAAACATTTGATTTTTCAATTTGTCTTTATATTTTTCTTTTGTCAATAATGCCCTTATTCCATACGTAATTTACATTTTTTTTTTTAAAACATTAATTCTTCGATTGGTATTAAACCACTAATAATTTTGTATATAATAATTATTTGACTACTGACTTAAATTTATTTTGTCAGTTATAAGATGAAGAGTCATTCACTAATTATCTAATTGTTGTGAAGACAAATAAGTTGTTGGGTTATTGATGTGCGCGCTCAATTTTGTCAGATGGCAACTTTGTTAAGAGGATGAAGTTAACTGGATTTTGAAACTTGGCATCTTGTTGACGGTTGGATTGCTTTCTAGTTGTTTCCAAGGGTGAAGAGCATGTTTGAGTCCAATTTTTTGTTTAATAATGTATTTTGAAATAATATTTTGATTGGAAAAAAAAAAGTTTTATATTTGAGGGTAATATTATTTTATTGAAAAATGTGTAATTAAAAATAAGAAAAAGAAAAATATATTTTAAAAATAATGTGGACCAAACAAGGGCTAAATCCCTCGCTTGAATCTCGACGTTTCATTATTCTGGCTTTAGTTTGAGAGAGAAAAACAACCCTTCATCTAGGGTTTCATCTTCTGGTATGGAAACTCTCATTCGAGACTAAAATTTTAAAATTTGTTTCTGATACTTGTATTTTTGAGTGAAACTGTCAAGGACTTGAGTGTTCTTGTGTTGTATAGATCATATTTGTGGTTTGTATGAGTTCTTGGTGGACTTGGCTATTCAATCTACAGTTTCTAAAAGATAAGTCTATTTTTAGCTAGATCTTTTGTATTCTTGAACTATTGTAAATCTTGGTCGCCGTTTTGGCCATTTTCTTCAAGTTTTACTTTTTGTAATTTTAGATTCGTGTGATTGATCGCTTATTTTTATATTTATGGACGTTTCAATGATACCAGAGACTGGATCCTTTGAGCGCAAATTTGATCTTCAAAGAAAGATGAAGATCGGTAACGAATCTTAATGTTTGTAAACAGCTCTGAAGGAAAATTGTAGAGAAATTGAGTTTTATAAATTCATTGGGTGAGATCTCTTAATTTTGTAAAATTTAATTTTCAGAAATTTAGGTTTCTTGATTATTATTTTTCCCTTGATTTACCATACACTTGAACCTTTGGAGACTAATCTTTGTCCAAAAGCTTCTATGAGGCCTTGAGAATCTGAGATAAATATAGTACGGGTATGTATCTAGAAGATCTTGAATGAGAAATCCTTAGAACATAGTTTTTGTGATCTTTGTTAAGTTTTCTTTGAGTTTCTAGAAGATCTTGAATGAGAAATCTTGTTTTACTGTGTGTATTACTATGATTTGGAATTGATATTGGTCTGCATTTGTGTTCTTCTTCGTTGTGTTTTTACTCCCTGTATTCAAATTTGTGAATCATTTTCTTTGATTGTGAAGAATGGCCTATGTTAAGTTCGAAGTTAATTAGTGTGATGGGAGGGGAGGATTTTAACATGTGAACTAAAAGCTGACTCCGAAATTATAGTGCTAATCGGGGGTGTTAATAGGTCTTTTGCAGTCGCATATACCACTGGCCATCGTCGTTTATACTTTTGCTAGAAGTCAATTACTTATTCTAAACTTTTTCTAATTGCTGCATTACTATGCATATGATGATTAAAGTTATCAAGTAATTCAACAAACAATAGATTTTAACTTACATCCAATGTCTGATTATATGCTGTAGACATACTAGAAGAATCTACTACATCATATCTATAAGTGTTCATACCTTCAAATAAATTTAGTATTTAGTCGCCTTCTTCAAGATTAACGAGAGGGGCAGGTGCAGAGGGTGCCCGACTAATATTTGCACACATTCGTTGTGCATATAATTTGTACATTTCGGATAAAGTTTGTTCTAAATTTCTATAAATGATAGGTGTGTCGAACGTTAAAGCTTTTAAAATTTGATCAATTATATATTTAGTACTTGATAAATTGAATCAGCGGTCCATGGCACATGTCAAAAAAATAACATAAGTAAGTATTCCCAATATTTTATAAACTTTAATTAAATAGAAAATATAATTCCACTAAAATTGAGGCCATTTTGTATTTATCAAAAACCCTTGCCATGATATAAAGACGTTCAATCACCATACAGTTAGTGAAATAGTGCTTGTTTCTAATATGTCTATTGTTATAAAATTCAATTATTATAAAATGTTCATATTCATCGGATGATTTCAATAATAAATAAGTCGAGTTCCGTCTATGCCTACTTCACTAACAAATGTTTTTGAATTCGTCACTCCAAAATTAGCACAAAATTCCTCAAAAACTTGTTTTTTACTAGATAAAATCGTGATGTATATTAGTATATCCCTAATTCTTTGAATTTCATTATTAATATATTTTAAATTATCTTGCATAATTATATTAAAAAAATGATACACACAACGAACATGAAATAAACAACCATCAAAATCAGGCTGCAGTACCCTACTCATTTATCAACAACTGGCTTTTTAACACTAGTATTGTCAAATGTAAAAGAACAAATTTTACTTTCACAACGATATTCTCTAATAATGTGCACAATAGTGTTAGATATGTTGTTAGCGTTGTGAGAGAATTCAATTATTTAAAAAACAAAAAAAAAATTATTCATACACCAAAATGGGTCAATGTAGCGAGCAGTTGCAATTATATAACTTCTTTTATTAATCACTTTCCATAAATTCGAAATTAAAAATATAATACCATCATATTTTCTCAAATCAATAATCAATTGTTTCTTCGTATTAATGAAATATTCTATTGTATCGGAACAAATAGTATTTTTACTTATCCAACGTACATCGATTGAAGATATTATTTTATATAGGAGATGAAATGTTTGTTTTTCGATATTGCTAGAGGCAAATTAGTACCGACAACGAACTTCATCATTCTTACTCGAGCTTTGTCCTCTGAAAATATCCACGTGCAAAGTGTCGTAGTAGCAAAATCTGCGGCCGAGGATAAACTACAAAATTGCAGTTGTGTTTGATATCCACCAACAAGCCCATGTTTGGCCACACATTTATTATAGCGACTGTTGAGGTGAGTGGTAGCGATGCACTTTTGTCATAGCAATCGTATTTGACAGTATTTACATACTGCTTTACACTCTACAAATTCGTTGATCGTACTACTCGTTGAAATTAATTTGAAGTGATCCCAACATGTTGCCGCTTTTTTCCCTAACACTTTTCTCTTGCATCGAGAATATCTTGTTGACCTCATTTTTTTTACCGTTGACGTGGTCAATATATATCGGGTTCACTCGTATCTACGCAAGTTAATTTCGAATCGAGTAGACAGATTACTAGTCGATAATATTTCGAATTTAAACATGAAAGAAGCTAGATAACACGAGACAAATATGTTCGGACACAACAAGATAAGTAATTAAGTAATGTGTGTGCTCTTCTTCCACTATTATTTATGGTATAAAGAACAAAGGAGAGGAAGAAGACATGTTAAGACAAAGACATGTATGCACATGCATCATATATACATATATAATATATACATATGTAAGGCAGCCGTCCTTGGTTTTACTTTTGCATATCATATAAGGAACAAATTTGAACTGGACTAGCCTTTTGCAGACTCATGCAGGTAGCATATATGTACATTAGTATCAGCTTGGGAAGGGATTTCGAACTCTATGAATGGCAGGGAAAATGCCAGTTCTTCCAAATTTTCTTTATCAAATTACTCGTAGAAAGGGAATATATGGTTGCATATATTATACATATTTTGAAGAATTAATGTTTAAATCTCCCTTAATGGTGTATCAACATGGCTCAAAATAATGATTCCACAATAGCAAAATAAGGGTCATTGAATAATTAACGGAAGTTTATAGAAACTATCTTTTTAGGAACGAAATATGCTAATTTATAGAAAGTTGGAGATGAGATTGTTTCTTTTGAGTAAAGGTTGAAAACGAAATATGTAATTTACCTTACTTCTATTAATTAGGCGTTCCTATTGCTACCGTCACGTGTAAACTAAAATCTTCTACTAATTTTTTTAAATTTTTATTTTATGCAATAATATTTTAATTTGTTTGGTATTCCTATTGCTACGAGAAAAATAGAATCATTGCAAAAGTACTGGATGCAAGCTAATCAGAATTTAAAACTACACGACAATAAAAGAAAAACCAGAAATATATAAATTGTTTTCCGTGCACGTTATTTGTAATAATTCCGTCGTCCATCTTCGTTTTTCATAATATATGTCGTCAATCTCTAATTTTGTTGTATCTTGATCCTTGAGGAATGTGAATCGTCCAATTTTTCGATAACAAGTCACTTTCAATTTTAGTCTAACGTTGTCAAATATCATACTAAAGTAAATTACGAAAGTCCATAAACTTAATTCCAAATGTTACAATATGAATATCCCGTGATTATATTTTCATAGTATGTTACAATGTAATGCCTATGAGTTATAACATTATGGCGTTTCATGTTACAATATTTAGACAATTTTATGTTATTTTTAATCCCATTTGTGGGAAAAAAAAAATAAAATTAATCCCAAGTGTGGCAAGTAATTAAAAGTGAATCCATACTTAAAACAAATTCTTTTTTATAATTAAACTTAAGGGGTGTCCTCGATTGATATTTGAATGTATTATAAATTTTAATTAATTTTGTGAATTTGAATATATTTCTACATAATTAATAAGAATCTTATTAAAAATGCTAAAATTTCAAAGAGTTCATTATTTGTATTATTAAAATTCAAATCCATTCAAATCTTTTGAAATTCCTTTATTAATGAAATCTTTCTAAACTCAAGAATTACTTAAAGCAACTCAATTTTAGTAGATTTTAAACACCTAGATGTTAATGGATTTTAAAATCTTAATTAAGGACAACTAAGTTTACAATGATTTTTTAAAATTTATTAATTTCTGAGTTGAGGTTAGCATCTAGAAAGTATGTACTTTTTATGGGTACTAATTATTTTAAATAAAAATACATTATTTTAAATGGCATAAACTTCAAATACATTATTGCGTAGAAACAGTCTCCTACATATGTTTCGTTTACAATAAATAAAACAAATAGGTATTGACCATGCCAAAAAAAATATGTAGTAAACAATTCATGAAAAATGTCTCTCCACAAATTAAAATTTTTGTTATCAATAAAACCAGATCCCAGAAAAAGGGATAAGTTGCATTCAGTTGTTGAATGATTGCTGGTGATTTTTTTAGTTGCCTCAAATTTATAGAACTGTGAGAAATCTATTTTTTTCCTGAATACATAAGTTTGACTTTCTCCTTTGTATTCTTGTCTTGTTTATCTTGTTCTCTAATTTTATAACGTGTTATCAACACAAAAAGATCTAACCCATTGTGTTAGTTTAAAAGGACAAGCTGCTTGAATTAGTATAGTGATTCTTATTTTATGTCCAAAAGAAACGTTAATATTCTTTTAACTTTAAATTATACTATGACATATCGAAGTATTTTATTCTGTTTTTATATATCTTTGGAAGTTTATAACTATATTGATTAGTGAATATTGAGATGTTGCTCTTCAATAGAACTATCTTTTATAATAAAAATTAGAATAATATTATATTATTATTTGATGAAGCATTATTTTTTATATAATGTATCAATTTATATTTATCAAAATTTGAGAAGAATATTTTGTTGTTTTCATGAGATACAAAATTAAGCTATGTCAATATTCGTATGGATCATAATGGGAGGGGCCATATCAGAGGTGGTCATTACCATCCTATTCCCGTTGGAGATATTTGGGAGGCAACGTCAGGATGAGGTGGAAGCGAAGTCGGTGGGTGGGGAATAAAAAATCAACATCAGCCGTCCTGTTTAATTAGTAATATTATATTTTATTTAAAAAATAAAAAAAATAAAAAACCAAGTTGGGATCAGTTCAAGAAATTCGAGATGAGGTCCATATTCTCCCTCGCCGTCTCATTTACTATGGGGTTATGCGAAGTTGAGTTGGAGACTTTTGTCGTCCCTAAATATTCTAGAAGAGTATTACGTTACTTTCGAAGAAAAAGAGTTCCTTGCATTTATTCAATAAATAAATATTCGAATGACAGTTAATTAATTATATTAACACAACAAAAAAATATTAGTGTTTTTCTTATTTTCTAATCATAATAAATGACAAAATAACCCCCAACTTATACCAATATACTTATGCACACAACAAGTAAAACCTAATCCATATTTTCACATACACCACGAATAAAATTTCTAACTCATGTTTGTGTACACCACAAATAAAAACCATAATCAAATTAATCCGTTTTGTGGAATTTTCAGATAGAATTTCAAGGTTGCAGGTAGTTGTCTCGGTTATATTCAATTATCACAACTAAATCCGAGAGCCAAAAAGTCTAGGTTTGAAAGCAATGGACTGTTTATGTTTTGAAAAAAAATATGTCATTTACGAAAGACTAAAGATAGGAAAGAGAACAAAATGTAAGCTCCTATTCCACTAACATTATTTTGAAAAAATAGAGTTTTGAATAGTGATTTTTTGGATAATATGTGATTTAAAAATAGGGAGAATTTTTGAGTGTATGTATAAAAAAATTTATTGCGTAAATATGTTGTGAAAAATGAGTATAAAAATTAAAAAATTTTGAAATAATGATTGTTAAACAGAGAATAAATAAATGAACAACTTTCTAATTTAACATTAATGTAACCTGTTTTTCTTGCTCCTCATCAGTTTACCTTCTAATGGGTAGTTGTGAATTTTGAACTTGTCTTGCTCCTTATCATTTTTGTGAATTTTGGAAGCAAATTTGGTGGCTTAGGTCTGTGAATTGTAAAATGCTGTATTTCACAAAGGTTTGGTGGGGGGAGACGACAAAGAAATGGAGGATACAATAAAGAATGCATTCAAAATGGGGTGTACCTTTTTACTTTTTTCCTTTTATTTTTTAATTAATTGTTATATTCACACCACATTTTTATATAAATGCATCACTTAATAAATGAATATATCACTACATAAAAATAAGGGATCCAGTGACCACAAAAGCTGGTTGGTAAAGGTTATGTTTTGGTCGCGAAGGACCTTTAGCGACCAAAAAATGTGGTCGCTAACTGATCACTAATTCGCTAATTTATAACACCTTCAGCGACCACAATTTGGTCACTAAAGGACACGATTTTGGTGGCTTATTGTTTGAATTTGTGAGTTACATATTATAATTTTTTCGGTCACATAGATTATAATAAATATATAAATATTAGAATAAGAGTAATTATTGGAAATAGTATTTCTAGTATTATTTTATATGTCATATAGTTTATTAAATATATAAAACAATACGTAATATATCAACAAAATGATAATTTTTTTATTGGGTATATATGATTGTGGAAATTAGAAAGACTAAGCGTTTTTAATATATCAATTCATAATTAAGAGTTACAAGTTTTTTGTTTCAAAAGTCAAATGTAATTAAAATTTAAATATTATTAATAATATTATAAAATTAAATTAATTAACATACTTCCATCCACCCCACCTCACTCATAAACCCTAAATTTATCTTCATTCTTCCATCTCCTTTTTTTCTCTCTATACCTCACACTCTCTCTCTCTTTTATCTTTTTCTCTCGACACTATACACTCTTCCTCAACCACTGCCGTTGGAGACCATCTCTCTACCATCTTCGTTGGAGGCTCTGCAAATCGCGTTAGAAGCTCTACAAATCGCCCCTACAGCAACCTAGATCCCTGAAAGCTCTACAAATCCTTGGGTAAAGCCATTCTGTTAGGTTTTTAGTGTTGGCGATTCTGTAGACAAAAGAACTGATTTGTAACGTGTTGTAAAAGTCAAGGACCTAGGGTGCAATTTGTATAAATTGGGTTATGAGGTCTAAAGTTCAAGTATGGAAAGAGGAGAAACACAGCGCCGCATTATCGCTAAATTATCGCCTGAAAGCTGCTCAAATAACAAAAATAGAATATCTGTCGCTCGACTGTCACTGAGCTCACGCTTGAGCGACAGTGTGCCGCCCGCCTGCCGCTAGCTTCTAGCTCGAGCGACAGGTCGATCCAGAAAATCATAGTTTGTAATTTTAGACAGATTTTTTCGGCTCATTCAGCCTAATTTTCCCCTCCTA
>CAIGRN010007705.1:736-12248 GCA_903798345.1 Fraxinus anomala | reverse complement strand
GTTATCGATAATGAGAATGTGATGGCTGTGAAAAGATTGAAGAATTTGAAGAAGACAAATATTTTTTGGATAACTTGTTTTGACAATTTTACCCATCAATTAAGTTGTCATTTGAATCAAAATTTTGTTTCAACGTTGACTGGCAGTTTTATGAATGAAATGGACCAAAGTTGTAATTATATGTAAAGGTTAGGAACTTCGCCCATAAAAATTAAAGATTTGAGTGTAATTTGCAAAAAAATGAAATGTTTGGGATCGACACTGCAATTTTTCGAAGTCAAAATTACTGTAGCAATGTTGACTGATGATTTTTTGGACGGAATTCAAGATTTGGGACCGATGCTGCAAATACATATAAATGTTTGTGACTTCGACCGCAAAAATTAAAGGTTTGGATGTAATCTGCAACAAAATAAAGGATTTGGGATGCGGCTGCAATTTTTCCTTATATATAAGATATTTTATTGTGTCAATATTCAAATGAAAATGGGAACGAATAAAGAACAGATCAAAGAACAATAAGACGAAGAAAAACTCACTACCTGTGGTGACCTTCTTTAGAATGCATCAACGCCTCCACCGCCACTTCCATACCGCCGCCACAACTCTAGACGCCACCTCCGGCAAAATAAGATTTTTTACAAACAAGCTCTAATAAACTTTTTGCTGAAAATTCACATACACACCAGTACCCATCCCTTAAAATGACCCCAATTTACAGACTCACCGCCGCTCTCAGTAAACCCAGCCGGCATCCCTCCGCCGCCGTAATAGCCGCTTTATTTTCCACCAAACGAACAACCAATAACAACAAAGCCGGCGACGACGAGTGGAACGACGCATGGGAAACGGCGTGGCTTCCTGACGATCATTTCGGCAAATCCTCACCTGTAGCCCCATGGGAATCCGATGTCACCTTTTCCCTCCCCACTGCCACCGCTGAAAATACCCACCGGGGAGAAGAAATTGACTCCGAGACCAAGGCCTTTGTGGAGGACATGAACGAGAATTGGGACCAGAGGAAGGGCAAAACAATGAAGGAAGATAAAAAGAATGTGGACTCCTCTGCATTGTCTTCATCGTCGCTTTATAGCTTGGAGAATATTAAGCGAGATTACAGATTGAAGAAGCAAAAGATACATGCGGGGCTATGGATGAAGGAGATTGAGAAAATGGAGGAGGCAAAATTGGGGGACTCCATTTCCGTTGATGGAGATAATATAGAGAATTTGCTGGATAGCTGCTCTGAGTAAGCATTACATTCCTTCACTTTCAACACGTGGATTGATTTTGATGTTACAATTCAATCATGTTCAAATTCATAGTATTTCAAGTAGGATTTTTTGACATGTTTTGCAATGATTAACTGGTCTTATGTAAATTACTACGTACATTGACATGATTACATGTTATATAATGTAGATTTGTTAATCAATAACCCCATTTTTTAAAGTTATTTTGAATGCAAATTTGCCATGTGCAGAAATAAAAGGCGAGTTAATATTAATGCATTGATTATATTCTGCTGAAATGTATTGGCAAGTTGTCCTTCTGTGCGAGTAATGTTCATTTGTATTTTAAGTATTCTGTGTTTTGGGGTTTGCTAGGGTGGAATTTATTCAAATTAATTTGCTGTTTGTTGGTGAATTTCTATCGATTAAGCTGGACCATGTACTTGTCCTGATGCTCTGCATGGGCCAGCTATGTTTCATTTGGTTCTGTTGTGCCTTCACCAGGCAAAGACTCCTTCACTATATGGAAAACCCTCAGGAATGGAATCTATTTTGAATACGCTAACAAAAGTGTACTCCATGGGAATAAATAGCTTTTCATGATGAGCTAACTGGCTGAATGCTGGATCAAGACAGGTAGCTAGGTAGTTAATTGTTCCTATCTGACTAGTAGGAGGCTCTGCTATGGAACTAACATAATAGATCGAGTGAAAAGTGCAACCTATAAATCCGCGTTAACTATTCTTAGGTTGCAGTTGCTCTTTGAGTTATCTCTTTCTTTGTGGGTCTTCTCAGGTTTCTAAAATGTTAGATCAAGATAGAACACATAAGAATGGTATTAGATGGATGTAATGATGCATCGACACGGACACATGTGTCCAACACGACATGTGATTTTTCAAAAAAATTATTGACACGACACGTCGCCTACATGTTTAAATTTTGTGATATCTTGTCTCCCATTGATGAATTTTTTGCTGGTAAGTTCTTTGCTTCCTAGTTAAAACTTGTGGCTTATGCATGGGTAAGTTCTTTTCCATTCTCCCGAAGCTAAAACTTGTGTCTTTTATGTATGGTGTGGGTGCATATTTTGTTTTTACATCATTCTGCCGGCAGTATTGAAGTATGCTAGTAGAAAGTTTAAAGGCCTGGGACACCTTGTCAAATAACCTTTTTGGGTTAAATAAATTCAGGATATTTGATTCTGCCAACAACGATTTGAACAATTCAAAATCTAGTACTGATTTCAAGAATAAACCTGATGGTTGGGAAACAACATCAAAAACTCCAGATGGTAATATCTGGGAGATGTCACAGAGAGAAGAAGATATCCTGCTCCAAGAATTTGAGCGCCGAATTGCATTCAACAAGTTCCAGGTTTGTCTATAGTTGAACTATTGTAAGCAATGTTTTCAACACATACTTCTTTGACACTTTGAACTCTGATGCAGTAGTGTAAAATTAAAGAATACTGTTCTTACTTCACCATATGATAAATTTGCAGAATGATCGTTAAAATTCTTTTTAGCCTAGTATGCCGTGTCTTGCATTTCCTTATGATTAGTGATTCTGGTGACGCTTATGTCAGGAAAAAGAAGGAATCAGTTTTTTTAATGCTTTTGCCCTTTAGTTATCCATAGTAGTAAAAAATGGCTAACATGTTGGTTTCATGTTTTTATACAAATATGCCTTGTCTTACCTATTGATGACAAGGTTGTTGCCATAGTAGTCAGGGTTGCCTATTGGGGTATGTTGAAAGAACTGAACATCCAGTGCTCTCAGATCTGGTGGTTATGCAAGTCTCATTATCATTTTATGATTGAGATGGTTTGCTTGCCTGTTAACAAGCGTGTTCAGAAAGAAATCCATGTCTGAAAAAAAAAAAAAAAAACCTGGAATTGTTAGGATGAAAAAATATAAAAATACTTAACCTATAACCTATAGGCAAGTATGATATTCCTTTCATTCAGAATTCCGGGATTTATGAAATTTTTGGTATAGTGCACCTTTAATGTCGAATATTTGGAGATGGGGGACATCAGAGTTAGCAGGGCTTGGGTTCTGTTCAGTCTCTTGATGAACATTATTTTTTGCTTAATTTCATTTACAGGTTTTATGTTGTTTATATCTGCATCTTGTATTCTTTTTTCTGAAACTGCTTAATTTGTGGTATTCAGATAGCTAGTTTTATAAAGACTCACATATTTAGCCGACGGAGGCCTATTGATGGGTGGAAGTACATGATAGAGGAAATTGGACCAAATGCAAAGAGAAGCAAAGGCAGTGTGTTAAGGTTGCCTAGTGTATCAGATGAATCAACTCAACCTTTTAGAGAGGAGAAGACGCCAGTTACTAGCACTTTCCACACCCAGAGGGGTAGATAAATATTTTTCTGCTTATATTTTGTATTTGGAAGTCTTATTTGTTGTAATGTTTAATCATGTACACACCCAGTTTTTCTCTAATATATTTTTGAAGTACAATTGGACACTGTTGTTGCTCCCTTTTAAGATTCTTATTGCATAAATTTGGCCCATTGGACACCGTTGTGAATGCAACAGAACAATGGAGTATCATCAGAAAATATCAAGTTTTGCCTACACAAGGCACCAAATTGGACGAAAATCACTATGTAGACACTAATATTCAGTGCAAGGAGTAATTACTATCTGAAAGTGACAAAACTGTGAAAATACTAAAAACACGTAATTACAGTGTTCACTAAAAAGTTCAAAACAAATGCCTTGAATGAGGACACTTATCCAAGAATTGTAACCTATGACGAGAATTTGCCAAGATCCAGTAAAAGTATTTCATCAAATTTTGAGACCGAACAGGCTGCGAACACATTAAAAGAACTTCCAAGGGTCCAAATCCAAGCAACTTTTCCTCTGCCAAGTAAAAGTTTTTAAGTCCAAGTGAAAACTGGCCTAAGATGGGAAACAGAAAACACGCCATTGGGATAATGCGATGTTTTTGTTTGCAGGCATCCTTCCAGAACTTATCAACGAGCAACACCAAAAAGGCTCCAATCATTGACCTTGAAACTAGAAACAGCAAGCTTGAATACCTCAGCCATTGGCATACATCCACATTGAGCAGCAGGTACAGCAAAACCAGCCCCAACTGTGCTAGCACTTTCACTCGAAGGACTACAAGGAACGGAAACAAATCAGATGAAAGAATATATTACGTACATCTCAGCAGGTAGAAAAAAGGAGTTTTTCCATTGTGCTCGGGAAGACTTGCATATGTTCAACAAAGTAATAAACAAATTGATAACTGATAAGCATTGGCAGATGAAAGTTTTTGCAACTTACTTTATCAACATTGGCTCATATGCAGTGATCAGAACATCTGTCCCAACTCCCTTAAGGCGCAAATTAGCCAAATAGACCTGGGAAAACCAACATTTAGATTGCACTAAACAACTTAAACATAGAAAGGGTCTACATATCCCAGCTTGAACTGGGAATGCAAACCGAAGAGAATAAGCTTCGCTTACTAAAGGTACAAAGTCTTGGTTTTGCTATGAAAAATCTTATCTTACCAGATCTTTACCTATACAAAATGTTTGAAAACCTATTTATTTATCCAGTTTCTATATTCCTCACCAACCCCTTTTCTATCTTGTATCTGCGACTTCTTTCATGAAATCTCTGTCTCTCACTATTTCTCTCCATGCAACCCAGCAAACAAGGAAGCAGGAACTTAAAACCATAGGTCACTCTGTAATACATACATTCATACATACATAAATAATTGCTTGAATGCATGGATAAATATATAACAAAACATCTCTCCACATTCTTTCATTTGACAAAAAGACATATTGCAAATTGACCAATCAGTCCATATTTTCAATCTGTTCCTCAAATGGCCTGACCCCATTTGCTCCCCCAAATATAGAAGTGCTATAAAGAAGAGTAAACAAATTTACCTTCACGATATTCTGTGCTTCCCTTCCTTGTCTTCCCTTAGATATTCCCTATAAAGGAAGTGCAACAATTAGCAAAACTACATAACATTCCCCACATTGGAGATGCATTGATGGAACTGGAAACGTTTGACTTTGCAAACAATAGGATTTTATCATAGCCTCTGTACATTTATAGTAACAAAGACAATGGTTGTAAGTTTTACACATCTCAGTATTCAAGGCAGAAATTTTATTACAGCTATCATTGTTCCATCTGTAGCAGACCCAATCACTTGTCCTTCCCAGGAGAGAAGTTAAGATCACAATTTTTTAATTTTTTTCAGTCCATTCAAACTTAGGTAAGGGTTTTAGGTCTTCTTGGCTAAACATTTTGTGTAAGTTGATAGAAATAGTCACGTTGGAGAGACCTAACACTACTTTCCCATGGTTCTCAACTTCGCATCAAATACGAGAATAGGAACATGAGATGAGTTTTTAAAATACTTTTGCAATTACCCTATAGCAACTGCCTACTGTGCCATTGCTTGCAACCAATTACAAATCTAAAATTAACAAAACAAAAGTCAAAATTATGAAGCCCAATTTATGTTCCCCTCTATATATGATTCAAAATGTTGCATACCATTTGTCCAGTAGCAGTTGTAACAACAGCAGGTATGCTTCTGTATTGCAACCCATCAGCCTGGAACACCCCCGACTGCCCAAGTAACTGAAAATATAAAACTCTCAGCTCATTATAATAAATTTTTTGTTCCATATCATTCAGCATGACTAAGAAGTTAGTAAGAAAAAGTTAGGACAAAAGGTTAGACGGGAAAGCATGCTGTGGAAATTTTACGTTTTAAATTATATAAACATTTATTGATGCACAATGGGAAGGTTAATAAATCTGTATAGATTATTAACAAAAAAACTGTAAATTATAAGTTGCTTCACTACAACTGGATGAGAGGTTCAATACACAGGTATACATCAATCTTAAAGAAAAATTGAGCGCTGTAAAATCTCTGCAATAATATTCATCCACAGAATAAGCGATTTTTTTTCACAAGAATACATTATATCCCCTCTATGAAATCATATGGATTTGTTTTGCATATAAGACAATCCAGAAAACGTGTAGTGATTGATTAAGTTGGAATTTAAGAAATTCCCAGGAAGGGAAATGTATTCAAACCATTATTGCTAGTGTCATTCTCGACCACCAAAGTTACTGCCACACCTCAACCATAATCCAATGGATGCAGATTGTGGGAAAGTAATTGATTCAAAAGATATACCTCTCTCTAGAAAATTGTTACGAAAAAAAGTTTTTGTTTTCTATTCATGCATAAGGCAAAATTATACATGTAATCAAACTTAGACTAACAGCTCAAAATTCAAGATTCGCTTAATTATCACAGAAAGTACTATAAACATAGTCAGTAGCTACTCCATAATTTGTGATTGACTAATCAAGATTCAAGAATACCACCAAGTGACATCAAATTCAAAACAAAATGGAAAATTCCAATTTTACCATCGTCCCCTCAACATCTTGTTCGTTGGCAAGGTCTTGAAGAAACCACGCAGCACTCCCCTCATCCAGCACGTCAGCCTTCAAGTTCAGCAATTCAAATATCAAGCTTTCATCGCGCGTAGGGTCCACAAATACCTCCTAAAACACCACCAACATTTCATAAACAAGGCAAAAAATGGTAAAATCATCATTGAATCACCAAAAAAGGAAGATACAAAAAAATAAAAATAAAAATTCAATAATATTCATTAATTAACTAACTTGATGATCAGGAACTTGACGAACAGTACTCACATCCTTCACAATGAAAACCAGTACAAGCACAAATTCATCAGTAACATTTTTTTTTTCACGAAACAAAAAAATTATACAAGAAATCAGAGAAAAAACGAAAGAAATTTCCAAATACCAACCTGGAAGTGGAGGGGGAAAGTACTGGTGATAGCGCCACCAAATAATGCGCGTTGGGTGGTAAAATCTCCAGGCATTTTGATACTATTTTGGCGCAACTCCGAAAAATTACAGCAAATTCTTTGATAAAAGGTAAAAGATTGAAAGAGAAAGTGGTGGCAGAGTGTGGGGGTATGGAATTTTACACGGTGAGGTAGCTACGCTGTATCATAGCTTGATGATGGCGCAGAGTCGAGTCGGGTTGTGTCAGGACCTGGCTCGGTCGGATTGAAATCGGACCGTAGACAAAATACAAAAATAGTACTAAAATGAAATTTTAGACTTTCAAATATACCATTTTAAGTTAAAATCAACTAACAGTTTAACCAAACAAACAAAAACTATTCCACCTTCCTCCTTCGTCCTAATTGATAACAACACGAAAATGAAACAATTACACAGTTTGGGCTTCATTTTAATGGAAATTTGGGAGAAAATGAGATTTGAAAAAAATGATTTTTTTTTTTTTGAGAACATGATTAAGAAATAAGGAAAATTCCGATTTACGTGCAATATTACGAGAAAATGTGTGGTTAAAAATGAGTTTTGAAAAAATAAGTACAAGAAAAGATAATCAAAATTTTCTTGAACATTGTTTTTGTATTGATTATTCTTTCCTTATGTTGTTCTGATTGCAACTTTATCCTTGTCAAGTGATTATGAATTTTATTATTTATTTGCACCCAATTTTCTGTTTTCTCTCAGTTTGATTTATGAAATTTAGAAGTTAGTTGTCTTATCAATTGAGAAAAGAAAACAAAAAGGGGCACTTTGTTTCTTTATTAAAAATCTAGTTTCAACCATTAATATTCTGAGTTTGCATAATTTATTGGATTAAGTACCTTATGAGTTCATATTATTGCATTATGTATGTTGACATTGCCTTTAGATTGACATCCCTTCAGTGGCACTGTAAAAACGTAATTATTTTCTAACAAATAATAATAACAAATAGGTAGCACCTTCATGGGTCAAAAGTGATTTTGACAATAAGCTCCACTTCTAAATCTCCATATGATTTTGAGCACTTTTTATTTTACATGTTCGGTTCTAATGGCAACAACTATTTTATGTTAATAGAATAAAGATTAGTTGTGAAGAATGAATATTATTGACATTTTTAAATGTATGATAATGACCTTGGATTATCAACGCAAGACTTCAATGACAGCTAAGGACATTTTCACTACTCACTCTAAAATGAAATTGTTAAGGATTCCAGGTACGTAAACCTCCCCTCATTTTCATACTTACGTTATATGATTAAATATATAAATATGTTATCTTAATTGTCTTTATTTGAACATGATGTTTAAGTATTATGTTTTATGTCATAAAGGTTTCATGCATATTTATACATGTCAATGTATCCATAAACATACATAAAGTTTCAAAAAATAAAAAGTTTTCAAATGTCAATAAGTCAATTAATATTTTAGAAATATATATATCCCGAATGTTTTTGTTACGAAGTGTATGTCTATACCATGAAGGTGTGAGCGAAAAATGAGGCTGGGGGATCGGTGCACCCGATCAATGTTCAATGATGGATGTTCAATGTTATTGTTGATATTAATATTAATGTTAATCGGGTTCCAAATAACATGGTCCATTGCATTCTGATTGGCTAGATGTGATACATCAAGTAAGCTCAAGACGTTAGCGTTTTTTAATGAAAAGAAAGAAAATGGATGCATATTGAAAAATGCTTTTTATTGTAAAGTAATTCATACGCATATCATGAAAATACATCATATGCATAAGGTTTGCTTACTTAGCGTTAACTCATCCCACACTATCCCTCCCCATTTTCTGATGATGAATGCAAGATAATTCGATATTTCAACTTGTAGTGATAAGGACTCACTACTATCACATTTAAATATTAAATTCGTTTTGTAAATAAAATTAACATGTAATATAATTGTCTTATATGCTTATTAAACACAAATTATTTTCATAAATGAAGTTGTTAATATTCATAATCTTATAGAAAATCTATCGTTTCCGCATTTATGATTTTAAGAGAATATTAAACGATAATATTTCTAAAATTAAGTATCTAGATTTTGGGGTATTACGTCCAGTCTACCATGAAGACTTTGAGAAACCTTTCATTGAAGTTTCATTTGATTTTTATAAGGTGAAGTCTTAGGAACTTATCGATAGTACTGATTTTCAGGGATCTCTGAAGAAAGCTATTAAGAAATGAAAGAATGAGAATAATATGACAATATGAAAATTAAACAATTAAGAACACAAAAATTTACGTGAAAAAACCACGAACGGAAGATGAGAATTCACCAATTCAATAATGGAGGATTAAAAATTATGTAGAATGTAAGGATGACTTTTCATGATGTTTACTCCTCATATTTATAGTGTAAAGAAGAGCCTAAGATGCGGTGGAGTTCAACTATAACAAGTTGTTAGGAATTTGAGGAGGTGATATGGCGCGATATGAAGTATAGATCGCATAAGGAAAAACAAGATTAAAAGAAACCAAGTAAGAAGACGAGAATATGCAGAGGAACCGAACACTTTATTAACAACCAATGGAGATAAAATATAATTATGCAACTGAATGAAGAGCCTAATATTTATAGAAGAATCGTCTAAAACCCTAAAACTACGAAACTAAGTCAACAATCGCGTAAAATTCGAAAAATAAGGAAAGAAATCTGTAGCCCGTAGCTCGAGCGAAGCTCGAGTGAGAAGCGTCTAGCGAGAAGCGGGCGACGGGCTGTCGCTTGACAAGAGGACAACCAGTGTAATTTCTGCGCTATACCAAGAAGACTTTGAGACACATTTTCTTGAAGTCTTAGCTACTTTTTATGGAACAGAGTCTGAGGAATATATCAAGTGTAGTGGATGTGGGGACTATCTGAAGAAAGTTGAAAGACGTCTTGGACTCAACTAGTGAAGCCAAGATAACTAATGTTATAGAGAAAGAAATTTTTTCCAATCACATGCTTAGACTACTTCACATGGAGAACTCAGGCTTGGTAAAGATGCTTCTTGATGAAAAATATGAAGATTTGGGAAGAATGTATAGCTTATTTGCTAGGGTTCCTAATGGTCTTTCCACAATCTGAGATGTATTGACATCTCACATCAGAAATACTGGTGAATAACTTGTTACTGATCATGAGAAATTGCGTGTGGAATTTTTTGACTCCCTACTTGAGAAAAGGGATACGTACGATACAATCATAAGATCTGCATTCAACAACGACGAGAGCTTCCAGAATGCATTGAACTCTTCTTTTGAATATTTCATCAATTTGAATCCTCGTTTGCATGAGAGTATATCGTTGTTTATTGATCATAAACTGTGCGAAGGATTTAAAGGAGTGAAATAGGAGGATGTTGAGATAATTATTGACAAAGTGATAATGTCGTTACATTTCCTTCAGTGGAAAGACAAATTTGAGAAATACTATAAACAACATTTGGCAAAGCGGCTATTGTCAGGAAAATAGTTTTTGAAAATGCTGAGAGACGTCTGATTGTTAAACTGAAGACTGAATTAGAGGGGATGTTTACAGAAATAAAGATCTCTCAAGATGTATTTCAGGTTTTATGCAGCCTACAGTGTAGATGGTCGTGCAGGAATCTGAGCCTGAAACAATTAGAAACAAGACAGATGTTGGAAGAGGAGAGGAAGCTCCTGATTGAGGATACAATAGTAAGAATGCTGAAATCTAGGAGGGTACAATCCCACATCAAAGCTCAGGTTACAAAGAAATTGCAATCTCGAGATTACCAAAGACAATTATACCAATACCTTGCTTTAAGAAATAAATTCGAAACTTACTTGTTTGCAGTCGAACTTTTGTAATGTAATCGTCTGCAAATCTTATTCTATGTAAATGAATTTCTATCTATCAGTTTTCCGCACTGGCCAGTGGGCTAATTGCCATACACATGATTTGAATGATGCAACTCTTTTCTTTTCCTTAATCTCATTCTTCTCATCTCTTGGATTAATAAGTAGGAAATTATTAGTTGTAGTGTTTGTCTTTTCACGCAATGAATTTGGTGTTTCCTGGAAGTTCCATAGAGAGGCTTCTTGATTACTGTTGTGGTAGTGTTGTTTACGGGCTAAGCCTTGTTCATTTTTTACAGTAACAAATTTCTCGCTGGATAGATTTTTTGACTCAAGTAAGATAATTTTTCCTTTGTTAGTTTCCGAGTTAAAAAGAAAAGCCGGGTTCATGCCTAGTCCAACTAAGTTGAAATTGGCTTCGCCTAATCATCACCTTGTTTTATTTTCAATAATTTCATGCTCGATTAAAAACGTAAATACCGAGATTGAATCAAAAAACTGGAGAAAACATAAAAAAAAAAAAAAAAAAAAAAAAAAAAAAA
>CAIGRN010007695.1:0-15821 GCA_903798345.1 Fraxinus anomala | reverse complement strand
TGAACTTTTACATCCTATCAAATTAGGTTCTTTAGTCCACAGAATTTGCCAATTATAAAATCAACTAAAACCTAACATATTGAATTTTGACAATTAACATTTTGTTAAAACTTGAACAGTAGCCACTTTTTATTGATCTTTGATTGATTTTTATATTAAATAAAATCACTTAAATATTTTTTTTTCATATTTACCCAATTTTCAATATTAAACAAATTTTGAAATGTTAATTATAATTAGCATATGTCGCTGCATCATATTAGTATCTGAGCACAATTACATTCTTGATAAAGACTTGTATGATATGTCATGTATTTGCTATATGTTTTTTTTTTTTTCAATATTGATAAATAAATTACTAAACTAACATATCAATGACTTTTTTTAAAAAAATAATAATTTGTATGCTAGAAACATTACAGATGAATACATACTGTTGAAAATATTAACATAAATGAGGTCTAATTCATCAAGAGATCAACAAAATGAGTCAGGTCATCAGTTTAATTTGAAAAATATTAACTTTTTTCATTTTTGTTAATTGTTAATGTATATTTTTGCTGTCATATCTTAAATTGTTTTCATATTTGTAGGATTGATGTTACCAAACAAAGATTGTGATTATATCTTTTTAAGACAATTGAATGCATATGAAGAATAGTGAATCATAAAAGTACTCATACTTCGAAAAGGTTTTATTGAGACCTATAACAATAAGAACGACACTATTGAAATTTTAAATCTAAGCCCTTATTTGAACCCCATTTTTAGGCAAAAATACATTTTAGAATAGTGTTTTGTTGGAGAATATGTGGTTAAAAAATAAAGAAAAATATTGAATTTACGTAAAATTATTTTATGTGAGAATATGTGGTTGAAAATGAGTTTTAAACAATATGATTTTTTTTGAAAAATGAGGCCAAACATATGCTAAATTTATGTGATGAGAAAGTATTATATAATGTCGGAATTAATCAATACTTTTATTATAGAAGTTTCACTATTAGACTAATAGGTTATTTTTTTATAATGTTTTTAGGGAAGTGATTTTCAAGTTATATTGTTTAAGGACACAATTGGAAGGTTCTTTCCTATATCTGAAAAATGAAAAATATACAGATTTCGAAATGAAAAAATAAGAGCAATCAACATTACATAATACGTGCAACGCACATGCTTACTACTAATAAATATAAAATATCTAGAAGAAAAATATGATTTTTTTTATTGGAATTTACATTAGATGTTGAATATAAAAAAATTCGTGTAATTTCATGCGTAAGAAAGCATTGGGAGGAGTCCTTGAATAATGCTATTCATTTGGAGGCATGGTTAGAGAAGGACAATTTTATTTATTTACTATTATTTTTTTTTCTTTTGATGGACTAGTATATAGAAGATTTTTTTAAATATAATTTTATTTACATATAGGACAAATAAATGGATTTGTGGCATCCCTAGGCTGTTCTCATCTCCACTCTTGTATTAGTCTACTTGATGTTTACTACCAATTTATCAGATAATAAAATTATATTCACGTCGTCCAATAAAATTAAAATATATTTTTATACTTTGATCAACGCGACACTGACCCTATTATATCCAGTATTTTAAAAAGTGTAAAGTGTGATTAGGCTTGAAAACAAAGTTTCAAGTTTTATGAGCTTATGAGTCAACGCGTAAAAAAACATTTTTTAAAATATTATTTTAAGTTTTTAATTACTCTAAAAATTATTTAATAATTTAAAAAATACATACCAAACATCTAGAATTATAAAATACTCTATTTACTTACTATTTTTTACAATTAGTCAATTATACAATTTTCAAATTTTCAAAATGCAAAAGTCTTTTAACTTTTGTACAGAAGAAATCATTTAAAAACTTGAATCTAAAGTCAAATAAAAGACTTTTTTTTAAAAAGAAAAAAATAGAAAAATAAAAAAACTAATAAAACACACTTAGTTGCGCAATAAACGATCAACTTGACAGTTGATCGCTTAATTTCGTATTCACCTTTAAGGCATATTTTTTAGAATACCGATTACACCAAATTTCCACTAAAGAGACCAAATTATATTTATGCTATGTTCGAATCCCATTTTGCATTAAAAAATGAGTTTTGCAATAGTAATTTTTTGAAAAATGTTTAGTAAGGTAGTGACAAATTTTGAGTTTACGTGCAAATATTTTATAATTATGTACATGTACATCAAATTTGACATCATGTGAGTTGACGAATTTTTGTACATTGAATTTAACAACATTTTTTCCAATCAATGATCACATTTCTTATATATAGAGAGGATGTCAACAAGGAATGAACAAGAAATATAATTTATTATTTTATTGGAAGAATGTGTGATTGAAAATGAATTTAAAAAAAAAAAATTTAAAAAAAGGGAGCCCTTGTTTGATTCCATTTTTTCCAAAATACATTTTTCACTTTTTTATTTTCAATAAAATAATATTACATATAAATCTAAAAATTTTCTTTATCTTTTAACCACACATTTTCTATTAATTTATTATTCCTATGAATCATGTTATGCTGTCAAGGAGGGCAACACACTCACAATAGGAGGTGGGGAGCACTTTTTTTAAATTTTTTATTCATATAGATCTCACATGTGTTTCACGTGCATGTGAGTGTCGATCAAAAAGAATGTCAAACTCTTTCTTATAAATGAACTTAATTGTATTCCAAAATGCATTATTCACCAAAAATATTCTATAATTTCAGATTCCAACAATGGTAAAGAATCTTGCCAATTTGAACAGAAACTGAACTGAAAACTGAGAATATTTACTAACCGTAGATTGGACCCCCACCGAACCTATATTTCATCTGACGGTCTTTCTTTAACGAAAGATTCACCAACTCCCAAGTTGATAATTTTATATTATTAGGCGCCCACCAACCCAAATATTAATTTCACTACCGGTCACTCAACTTTTACCTTCATATAACTTTGACCAGTGAATTTTATTTTATTTCTGACTCACTTTCAGTAAATGGCCATTAGTAAAATTAACCCCCAATCATACCCTAGAAAAACTCTATGGTTACTTCTTTACCTAAAAATAACGTTTAAACTTGTGGTGCCTTATCTATTTATCTTTAGAGCAGTAAACTAATATAGCAAGTTAAGCTGGTACAGTTCAGGTCTTATTCCATTTAAGGACTAGAGTTTCTTAATTTTTACATTGTATAATATATTTTTTACTATCAAATTTGATGGTCGTGAGTTGTGACCATGAATGGATTGAATTTCTATTAATTTATTCGTCATTATTAATTAACTAGACATGTGATGGGCCTGCTTGAGCCCTATTTTTTTGTGTTGAATGAATTTTGAAATAGTAAATTGATGAATAATGTGTGATTAAAAATGAATTAATTTTTTTAGATTACGTGTAATATTATTTTATTGAAAATGTGTGATTGAAAAGAAAAAATATATATATTTTAAAGAAAATGGAAATTAAATAAGGTCTATATATTTTCACAATATGTTAGACCATGAAAATGTGAATCTTTACACAAGAAATCCAAATACTTTCCAAAGCCATTTTTTCTCCATCCATTCATTCTTCAATTTTCCCATTTACACAACCCATAAATATTTTGCAGCGGCCCCCCCGCAGACATCAACATTTGCACTTGACCCCAAATCCCTGTCCTTTTCCTGACGTTGGTGGGCAGTCACTCCCTTAACCTAACGCACCCATCACCCACCCAACCCAACCCTGTCGGATCATGAAATTGATTCTGTCCATTCTCACAATTTAATGTATATATTCAACATGGAAGAAAAAGAAATACCATAAATTTTTGATATTGTACATATACAATTCATATAATATATGATTTTAACTGCACTGTAACTGTGTATCGTCACCAACCCATTAGCACAACACACTTTTTTCAGATCATGGAACAATAAATTTTACATTAATATAATACAAAAAGAAAAAGCTTTGTGCATTTTCTCCTCTTTTCTCCTTATCCCTTTTTGGGTGCCTGTTTAAATTCAATATTGAACCCGTCATTTGATTTGTGCTGTATAATCAAGAATGGAGCGTGCCCGAAAATTGGCCAACCGGGCAGTTTTGAAACGCCTGGTTTCAGATTCCAAGCAGTCCCGCCGGAATGAATTATACAGGTCATCGAGGTATGTTTCTTCATTAACTACGAATGTAGTACGAGGTGAAAATTTATGTAAATCCCATGTTTTTTCTTCCCCGAGTTTGGTACAGTATGTCGGGACTCGATCCATTTCAGTGGAGGCTCTGAAACCAAGCGACACCTTCCCCCGGCGTCATAACTCCGCCACCCCGGAAGATCAAACCAAAATGGCGGACTATGCCGGGTTTAATAGCCTTGATGCACTCATTGATGCCACTGTGCCTAAATCTATTCGTATAGATAGTATGAAATTGCCTAAATTTGATGAGGGGTTGACTGAGGCACAAATGATAGAGCATATGAAGATATTAGCGTCTAAAAATAAAGTTTTCAAGTCGTTTATTGGGATGGGCTATTATAATACATATGTACCTCCTGTTATATTGAGGAATATAATGGAGAATCCGGGCTGGTATACGCAGTATACTCCGTATCAGGCTGAGATAGCGCAGGGGCGGCTTGAATCCCTGCTGAATTTTCAAACTATGATTACGGATCTTACTGGATTGCCTATGTCCAATGCTTCTTTGCTCGATGAAGGGACTGCAGCAGCTGAGGCAATGGCTATGTGTAACAATATTCAGAAGGGAAAAAAGAAAACTTTTGTTATTGCTAGTAATTGTCACCCTCAGACTATTGATATTTGTAAGACGAGAGCGGATGGATTTGGGCTTAAGGTAGTTGTTTCTGA
Organism: Fraxinus anomala; assembly: GCA_903798345.1. NCBI lineage: Eukaryota > Viridiplantae > Streptophyta > Magnoliopsida > Lamiales > Oleaceae > Fraxinus > Fraxinus anomala. The sequence goes on along the minus strand of CAIGRN010007695.1, from coordinate 10,941 downwards.
TGTTAATGAAATTGATTATAAATCTGGGGATGTTTGTGGGGTTCTTGTCCAATATCCGGGAACCGAGGGCGAGGTTTTGAACTATGTGGAGTTTATTAAGAATGCGCATGCCAATGACGTTAAGGTTGTAATGGCTTCTGATTTGTTGGCTTTGATAATGTTGAAGCCTCCGGGTGAGTTGGGGGCAGATATTGTGGTTGGTTCTGCTCAGAGGTTCGGTGTACCAATGGGGTATGGAGGTCCCCATGCTGCTTTCTTGGCTACGTCCCAAGAATACAAGAGGATGATGCCAGGAAGAATTATTGGAGTCAGCATTGACTCTACAGGAAAACCCGCTCTTCGTATGGCAATGCAGACACGGGAGCAACATATTCGCAGGGACAAAGCTACGAGCAACATTTGCACAGCTCAGGTAAGTGTACTTTTCAACTGTATAACCATTCTTTCTGTTTTCATTGTTTTCAACATATTTCAAATTCGAAATCAGTTCCACTTTAATTGTTTATATATGAACTAGTGGATAGAGATAACTAAGGCAGGAGTTAATTGCTCGATTTAAACCACCATTTCTAATTCATGATGTTGAGTTTATATTGAGCTTGATTGATCCAAATATGAAAATTGTTGACCCCAAATATGTATCTCAAATATGGCCAACAGATCCTACGGCCTCTCATGTCCACGCAAGTCTTGTTCCTGTACATTTGGAGAAACCGTTAGCCACACGCGATCTCCTCCGGTAGGGTGGAGTTGGCCGCGCGCACTCTGACAATCAAGTTAGTTGGGGAAGAAAATATATGAGCGCAGGAGAGCTTTTAACGTGAGTCTCCAATATAAAGGGGGGCCGGCCTTGGGGTATAATAAGTAGAACAGTTATATGGCAAATTTATAGTTTGAGAGTCTAAACTTGTATTACCTTCAAAATGACATTAGAGCTTTTATATTATAAGAAGATGAATGAGGGTCGTTGGATGAAAAGATACATGGCCTCATTCGTGCGGCTGAAACCTCTAATCTTAGACATCAATCAATTATAAGCCTTAAATGCTAGTACCATTTTAGCATCTATAATGCCTAGCTTGCAGTTTTGGACTTGACCAGATAGGTCAGCATGGCGGCGATGACAGTGAATTGTCATATCAATCATATATCAAAAAGATTGCTTGGGAGATCTCACGTTGAGCTCGTTTCGTGGCCTTGCCTCCACTCACGGGTTGGCAAGCATATTGGTTCGGCCACAGGAAGGGGTTTGGTTAGATCAGCCTCGTGTTAATATATTCCAGGGCGGCGTGGGGCCCTACCTTTGCTCGTCACGTAGGATTTTTGAGGCATTGTGAATCAAGGCGTAACAAAAATCAACTTGCTTATGCTTATCTGCACTGGAAGTTGTAGGTTTTGTGTTTTTTCAAATAACTTTTGTATTATGCAGGCATTGCTTGCCAACATGGCTGCTATGTATGCCGTCTATCATGGACCAGAAGGCTTGAAAACCATTGCCCAAAGAGTTCATGGTTTGGCAGGAACATTTGCTGCTGGATTGAAAAAACTCGGGACTGTAGAAGTCCAGAGTCTTCCGTTCTTTGATACTGTGAAGGTCAAATGTGCTGATTCGGAGGCCATTGCTGATGTTGCCTACAAGAATGAAATAAATTTGCAGATTGTGGACAAGAATACTGTGAGTTTATACATATACATTTATTGACCCCTAGTTTATAACTTCTAATTGGAAATAACCGAACCTTTCCTTGTAGGTAACTGTTTCTTTTGATGAAACAACCACCTTAGAAGATGTCGATAAACTATTTGAGGTTTTTGCATGTGGCATGCCTGTAAGTATTGCAATTTCTTTTTGGATGGCTTTCAGCATGTTTGACTAAGCTTAAAAAATGGCAAAAGCTGCCTCCAAACACATTTGAATAATTTAACATTTTAGTAAAAAAAATCACTTTTTTGATCAGTAAGTAACTTCTTATTTTTTACTTTGACCAATCAAAAATATTTATTTGAAAACTTTCATATTTATTTGTAAGCAAACTTTTTAAGCTTAGCCAAACATGCTCTTAGTAGTTTTCTATCATTTACATGCTTATAACTTCAACAAATGTTAATTAGGTGACATTCACTGCTGAATCCCTTGCACCAGAGGTTCAAAATTTGATCCCTTCGGAGCTTGCGAGGGAGAGTGCATATCTGAGTCACCCAATATTTAACTCGTACAGCCTTTCCATCTGAAAGTTGATTGTATCAATTATTGTTTTTGAATTCCATTTGAACTTTTAATGTGATTTTGAAGGTACCACACTGAACACGAGCTGCTTAGGTACATTCACAGGCTTCAATCAAAGGATCTCTCATTGTGCCACAGCATGATTCCCTTGGGGTCTTGTACAATGAAATTAAATGCAACAACCGAAATGATGCCAGTAACATGGCCAGCATTTGCAAATTTACATCCTTTTGCCCCTAGTGAACAGGCTGAGGGTTACCAGGTTTTACATCTTGGCTGAATTTAATCCTATAACAGCATGTTTAGTCAGGTGGATGGAAAGTACATGACACTATTAAGGAAGAAAAAAAGTGAAAACTTGTTTATTATATTGTCTAATACTAAATACCAAAATTACCCTAAACTCTTAATTTTGTATGTCCCATTTCCAGCTGCGTCTCATCATTTATTTTATTGAAATATGATATCCTTTTTCCAGGAAATGTTCAATGATTTGGGTGAAATGTTAAGCACGATTACTGGCTTTGATTCCTTCTCCCTGCAACCCAATGCTGGTGCTGCTGGAGAGTATGCTGGGTTGATGGTCATTCGTGCATATCATCTGGTACCGTAATTTCAACATAGAAAGTACATTAGAAATTTTTCGAATGTATAATATTCTGGCATTGGAGAATGTTTAATCAATAGATTTCTAACCTTTTCTCTTAAAAGAATCAAGTGTGCAAGCTATCATTCGAGTAAATGAACGATAAAATAATGTTATATACATAAAAGAGTTACGCTCTCATTGAATTATCGAAATCTCAATTTTTGCCTTTGGGGACAACTTCCTAAGATCAGGGTCATATTTACTTCTTTTTTCCCCGAATTTTTTCTATTATCGGCACCGATTCATGTTCAAGTTCTGATGTAGTCAAGAGGAGATCACCACCGTAATGTTTGCATCATACCAGTCTCAGCACACGGAACAAATCCTGCAAGTGCTGCCATGTGCGGGATGAAAATTGTTGCTGTTGGAACGGATGCCAAGGGAAACATTAACATTGAAGAGTTACGGAAGGCTGCTGAAGCAAATAAGGAGAACCTAGCTGCTCTTATGGTATAGTATACAACTAACATTGAAGTTATATGAGATGTGGTTTCGATTGTATAAATCAAGTTTTCCTAAAACTTTTACACAAATCAGGTTACATATCCTTCAACTCATGGAGTTTACGAGGAAGGAATTGATGAGATATGCAAAATAATTCATGACAATGGCGGTCAAGTTTACATGGATGGAGCCAATATGAATGCCCAGGTATTGTATGTTTTGCTTCTGTAGTTTTCTCTCATTCTAGTTGTGAAAACAATTCTATTTCGTAGTATTCATGTCTAGAAGGGTCTTTAATTTTTAATTTTTATTTTTAAAGTTCTTAGCCAACTATAAAGAAAGGTATTAAAAATTTTAGAAATCTTTTTTCAGATATTTGAGGGTGGCTGGTGGGCTGTTAGATTTTCATGTTCCTAGATATTTGAGATTCTTGAACATTTCTCTCCTGTTTTGTGTGAACAAATCGTAAGATTGCAGTTTTTCCTCGTTGAGATAAGCTAAGCATCAAAATGTCAACCATAATTCTCATGGTGATCATTCTTCTTATAACAACCTTTGTTTAGCTATTATGGCACTGAGATGATGCATTAGGTTGGACCATTTTCTTGTCGTCAATTGTCATGCTCTCTGTCTTCACCTTGGTAGAGAGGGTTGGATAATTGCTTTGGAGCTTAGAGCATCTCCAAGAGACTTATCTAAATACAAGAAAAATGCTTAAAAATAAACTACAATAGACACTCTATTTTAACCTTTTGAAATAGAGGATGAGTTTCAAGAGCCAAACATACTATCTACTTTTACTTTACAAATAATTTCATTTAATAAGCTACAGATTTCAATACATTTTTCTTAATTATTCAAATCATATTTGGATTGATTGTCCATTGATATATAAAAAAGTACGTTAAATAAAAGATGAGGAGAAATAAATAAATGTTTCTTGAAAAAAAAGAAAAATGAAGAAGCAAAATAGATTGCATTGTTGAAGTATATAAGAAAATTTACTGTCTAAATTTAAAGATTCTTCCATTATGCATAAGATGCTCTTCATAAAAAGAGTCTCTTGAAGATGTTCTTAAGTACCATATTCCTACCCCGTCTATTATATTTAGTTTTGACTTGTTTCTCTGTTATTGTTTTCACATTGGCGGTCCCATATCTGCAGTTGCTTTTCCCTCTTGTTTTCAGCTGTCTCTGCATCTTTACTTGTTGATTGAAATGTGAGAGACTTCTTGTCTTTCCTCTTATGTTATGAAAGTGGCACCAATTTAGGGTAATTGAGGAAAAAATGACTCGAGTAGTTGGAGCATATTTTTTGTGGACTTAAAGAGGTTGTGGTGTGAGTAAAACAGATTAGGAGTCAGGGGGGTAATTCAAAAGTAACATGGTCTTATATGGTTGCAACTTATTTGATTGCATCAATCAGCTATTGATCAAATGAAGTGGCAAAAAAGGATTCGTGTAGAATTTATTTGGAAAAAGGCCTAGTTTCTTGTTCTTGTTTTTCTTATCCTTGTAATTTGTGGAACCAATTTTGTGCTTTTCTTTTCACCGCCTTTCCTCCGAAGCCAATCTCTTAATCAAATTTCTTTACATCAATTAATCTTCTTCTTTAACAGGTTGGGCTGACAAGCCCGGGTTTTATTGGTGCGGATGTTTGCCATCTTAATCTACACAAAACATTCTGTATTCCTCATGGAGGAGGTGGACCCGGGATGGGGCCCATTGGCGTAAAGAAACACCTAGCACCATTTCTACCATCTCATCCTGTGGTATGTTGAAAGACATTATCTGTGGATCGTATTTGTGGATGTAAATATTCTATATCTTCCATGTTCAAATTATTAAACAAAAAAACTAAAAGAGTGAGAAAGAAACAGTCAATTCCTCTTGGATTCATGTCGTAACTTCATTGTGATTTTGCAGGTTCCCACAGGAGGGATACCGGCCCCAGAAAAATCTCAGCCCCTCGGTACTATTTCCGCTGCTCCTTGGGGATCTGCACTCATTTTGCCAATATCATACACCTATATTTCCATGATGGGATCAAAGGGATTGACAGATGCATCAAAAATAGCCATCTTGAATGCTAACTACATGGCAAAGCGTTTGGAGGTCTCCGTTTCTTCTCTTCACTCATTTCTTCTACTATTTTTTGCAATTTGTATCCTCATGGTATATCCTAGGTGGTATGTACTGCCATGACCCTTAGAGCATGTTTACCTAAGCTTAAAAAAGGCATAGTACTATCTTTAAAGCATTTTTCCACTAAAAAGAGTAACTTCTGAAAGTTCAAACATGTTTGGCAAAAAACCAAAGAAATTCTTGAAAAAGCAAAAGGTTAGCTAAATATAATAGTAGTCATTGTAAAAGAGTACTGCTGTTTTGCAAGACATGCTTTCTCCATTATGGAATCATTTACCTTTTTTTTCTTCGACTTCGACCCTAACTATTCCACTTGCTTCCTTTTATTGAAATTTGAGGTCGAAGAGTGACTGATCTTGATTTTTATTTGGTTAACAGAAGCACTACCCCATTCTTTTCCGTGGTGTAAATGGGACAGTTGCCCATGAGTTCATTGTTGATTTGAGGGGCTTTAAGGTAATTTTGGTTGAACATCCTTCCAATTTCCATGCAATTGGCCATTTTCTTACTGCAACTTACAAAATACTCTAGAATACTGCTGGAATTGAGCCTGAAGATGTTGCTAAACGTCTCATCGACTATGGATTTCATGGACCAACAATGTCATGGCCGGTTCCTGGTACACTCATGATTGAACCAACCGAAAGTGAAAGCAAGGTAAAAAAAAAAAATATAGTTTCATTTGTATGAACATAAACCCGTAAGTTGAGCGCAAATTTCTCCCTCGTGATTTTAAGCACATTTCATTTTGTTTGCAGGAAGAGTTAGATAGGTTCTGTGATGCTCTTATTTCGATTAGACAAGAAATTGCACAAATTGAGAAAGGAAAGGCTGATATTCGCAACAATGTTCTCAAGGTAAATATACGTTCCTCTGGTCAGGCTGTTGCTTCTATTTGATTAAATCGTGGTTTGTGGACATTCAAAAGAATATGCTTTTTAAGATTTTCTGTTTTAACATATACTTGGAGAAACTAATTCTGGTAATGTTTTCCCAGGGGGCTCCTCATCCACCATCACTCCTCATGGCAGATGCATGGACAAAACCATATTCTAGAGAATATGCTGCCTTCCCGGCTTCTTGGCTCAGAACTGCTAAGTTCTGGCCAACTACAGGTGTGTTTAATAAACTCTATGATAATAGTATCATGCACATTCAATATATTTTATTTTATTTTATTTTTCCTCCATGAGATATATTTTATTTTTATTTTTTTTCCTCCATGATAAAAGTATCATGCACATCCAATATATTCTTGTTTAATGTTTGAGATAATTTCTAGGTTTTAAAAGGTGAAAAATATTTGTTGTTAAAATCAGATTTTTAGTAGATTTTGATAAAAATTGATGAAATGTGTGTTCAAAAAGTTGTGGGTCCTATAAAATATATGATTAAAATTAATTGCTAACTTTGATTTAGATTAAAATCATCTGGATTTTAATTTCTACCAAACATGGGCTAAATGATAGAATCGTTAGTCGTCCCCCAAGGAGCATTGACTGTATCAATACAACTTATTCCGCATTTTTTATCCTCTGATTTCTCCTATTGTTTTTCCTGTTGTAATAAAAATGTTTTTGGTCACCTTTGCAATTTTTACTGTTCCTCCTTGGATGTGAAGTTAAATCATTCCCTAAAATCTTTTCATACGACCAAAAGTTCAATGAGGATGCTGATGTTCTCTCTGTAATCAAAATTTCGGATACATGCCATCTCATTCTAAATCTTTGCATGTAGATGCATTCTTATAAAATATACTTGCCTTTAATCCAGTTTGTTGCTTCGACTTTTTATTTACCCTTGGAATATTCTCTTGCTCACAAGAGTGACACGATTTCGTAGAGCAAATTAGAACAAGACGTGGATGGACAAAAACTAATATGACCTTGTAGTTGCTTTAGATCTCTTGTTGGATCTAGCAATGAACCGAATAGAATGGAGAAAAGGGATTGAACGAGAATAACTCTATTTTGGCACTTTTGTTTTTTTCTCCTCTATGTCCTAAATTTAACGATTATGTTCATACTTAAGAATTGCAGCTTTGTTGTTGTTATAACAGGACGTGTGGACAATGTGTATGGCGACCGTAACCTCACATGCACCCTCCTTCCGGTCTCACAGATGGCCGATGAATCGGCTGCGGCTGCGGCTGCGGCCACTGCTTAAAGCACTGCTCTTCATTTTCAAGGCCCCCTTCACAAAAGTGATGCAAATTCAACATCTTTGGTGCATATACAAGTTTCGTATTCATGTATTTTATTTATAGACGATTCCATCTCCTTACCAGGTTGATGATCATTTATTACGATTGTTGCTGATTGCAACTTTCACATTGTAATTGCTACTTCTGATGATTTTTATTTTTATCGGCATGGTCCATACAAAGGCTCTGTTTGAGCCCCATTTAGTATTGTCAACTCAACGTTTTTGAAGCATATAACTATTAAACTTTTTTTATTTTTAAGTTTCTTAAACTTATTAAACTTTTCAGTCAATAGAATATCATCTATTTATAAGCAATTTCGTTGATTAGGAAAGGGATCGTCAAAGAAATATGGTATTTTCACGTTTATAGTTTATATTATATTAAAAGAATGGATTAAAATATTGATGCCTGATGCAAAGTATTCTACATTCTTTTAGTTGGGCATGAGAATCGGGTGGATATGTCGTGTATTTTCATATTCTGAGTTATCCATTACACTTTGGGCATATCTTAAACGGAATCATTTGGGTTCACGTAATTACTAGAATCGAACTCGTAATAATTTTTTAAAAATATTGAGTTGGTGATATAAATTATCTTCCCAATATCTATTAAAAATATAAAAAATAAAATATGTTTTACTATAAATATTTCACAAAATATTAGCCAATATCGATTACAATAGCATTTCTGCGTGTAGCGCCTCAAGAAGAGCTTGTAAAGTAGGTAGTGCGCAAGTGCGGTCAAGAATGGATATGAATGAGAGTGATATTATTCAATTAAATGAGAAAAAATTATTTGTTGATAGCTTTTTAATTAGCATAACAAATTTAGATAACATGATAATTATAATTCAATAAATACATTAGTGTTAAGAAAGCAAGTTTAAGGGAGTCACGTCACAAACTTTGCCTTAAAGTCGTGTAGTCTCCCTTTCGTACGAGATATTTTCATCACAACGTGACTCCAAGATAAAATCCTTCTAGTTCACATTCAATTCTCCTTCTATGGACATGATTATAGGAAGATAAAGAATGAACCTTATCGAGTTGCCAAAACTTTAGGAATATAATATGAAATGTACATAATATAATCCTTCAACTTGTGTTTTCAAATTATATTTTCCAATGAAATATAACATCTCCTTTTTTAGTAAAATTCAATCTCCACATTAATCATTCAAAATAAGTTACACATAAAAATTAAGATTTTTTTTATTTATATTAAAACTAACAATTAAAATATAAATAATGAAAAACTGAAATTAATATTAACTTTAATATTAAAAGTTAAAACTTTTTAAAGCTACAACTATTTATTCAAATGAATGAATCTCATTGAATAGGATACTTACTACTTGAACATTGCAACTTGTTACTTGCTTAGTCTCATTGGGCATGATAAATAAATTGTAAAAAATAAAAAAATTATAAAATAGATAAATTCGGTTCTAACAAGAACTACTCAAGATTCGATCAATTCTCGTGTGGATTCTTATTTAATTTTTTTTGAGAACTTAACTGAAATTTCCGATTCGAAAAGTTCAATTTTGAATAAAATGTCAACACCTACTTTTTATGCAATAAATAGAAACAATGAGGTCACATAGGCGATGCCAACTAAAAATTGTTGAAATAATGACTTATGTTTTCTTAAAAAGACATGGGACAAGGAAACTCAAATCAGCCTGCACCTTGAAATCCATTTTGTAGTTTTGAACAATTATTGATAAGATATTTCAATCCCAATATGAGAGAGAAGGAAAAAATGAATAAAATATGGCCACCACTTTCTGTCTCTCACTAAAACCACCGTCCTTTCCCTCCACAACCACCAGCCACCACCTGATTCGGCCTTCATCCGACTATCCCAAAGCTTATAACCACAGATTTTCCCCCAAAATATCATTCTCATCATTCAGAAATAACAATGGTAGCCCATCAGAAACAGAGTGCCCAGTGCCACTGGATCAGCAGCCCATCAATGAATACCAGGCCCTTTCCAATTCATTCCCTTTCTCATGGGCAACTGGCAGTCTTGTTGAGTATTGTGCACGGCTTTTTGTCACTGGGGCATCTTTTGCACTTTTAGTGGGCCTACCCGTTTCTTGGTTCGGGTCAGTTGGCCCCAAATCCGAGCCTCTGAGACTGGTATTGGGTGCTGCTTCAAGTGGGTTTTTTGTTGTTACTCTTGCCGTTGTGAGGATGTACCTGGGTTGGGCTTATGTGGGCAATAGATTGCTCAGTGCCACTGTTGAATGTAATCTTGCACTATTTTCCATCTTTTGGGTTGTTTTGCTATTGAATTTTCTTTTTTTCTTTTTTCTTTTTGAGATTGATGGAGTATTTTATGATGTGGTGACAGATGAAGAGACAGGGTGGTATGATGGCCAGGTATTTTCCAATTTTCTGTTTTCCAGAATATTTTATTGCATAGTGGGCATTAATCTTTCTGTTCAACCATAGCTTTTTCAATCATGCTACATGTATAGCTTAATTCTTTTTATGATATGACTTTGCTTTGGTTTTACATGTGAAAATGACACTGAATAAGCCATCATGTTATTTTAAAATAAACTGTTTTAGATGTTAATGCTGTTAGGGGAAAAAATATCAAACTGAATTGATATATGTGAAAACCTGCTAAGAATGATCTGATATAAATTGTAAAACTATTGGCATGCATTCTGGGATTAATTTTCTTAGGTCCACAATGGTGATGAAGACATAAACCAATTGCTCAGTGCTATAATATGCAAATCAAGAATGTATTTAGTTTTACAGAAGCCTGTGAGGGTGTCTTAGGAATCGGGAAGCCATTTCCATAACACGAATGTTTTGTTTAAGGCCCTCTGTTAGCTCTTTAGCTAAAGCAAAGGAACCTATGGGTATAAATAGGGCTGTTAATGGATTAGATTTTGATCCGACGAAATTAATGGGAGATAGATTTAGGGTTTCAGTCCGATAACCCGATCAAGATTCGAATCCGATAATCCATTAACTAAATGGATCAAATATGGATATAGGTCAATCCGATCCGATTTGTTATACATAATTGAGTCGGTAAAATATTTTTATGACATATTATTTAAAATAAATAAATGAGAAAATAAATAAATTTAGAATAAAAAAGTAATCAAATAAAAAAAAAGTTGATTTCAACCAATATTTTAAAAACCAACCAGGGCAGCGACCCGGAAAAGGAAGAGGGTCGATGGTCAAAAAGTCGAACATGAGTCGAATCGCTATCGAACCGGTTGTCAAATTGAAT
>CAIGRN010007693.1:0-18426 GCA_903798345.1 Fraxinus anomala | reverse complement strand
GAATTAAAGAACATGGAGAAGAAAAAAATAAGAAAAACTCTTGACCACTTGAATTCTCCTCAAATTCCTTGTCGTTTGTGCTCTAAATGATTTCTCATTTTTGTTGTCTTCTAAGCTGTTCTTCCCCCTAAAATTAGGTTTTAAATGTTGTAATTATATTATTTTGAAATCTTGGAAAGGTTGGAGTCGTGTTGCGCTAAGAAAATAATCCAAAAAAATCAAAAACTCTTTTTCTCGCACAGCGGCGCCGCCTCGGCACCCAATATGGGGGTTGCGGTGCCCATGATTCTGTCTTGTTTCAGCAAAGCGCCCATCTTTGAAAAACTTGTATTGCGCATCTTTTAGTATTTTTATCATAACTTTTTCTCCTGATATCCAATTGAGGTGATTCAAGATGCTTTGGAGAGATGATACTTTGCTTCATATATCATTTTCCAATTCAAACGTTTGCTATGTCAAAAATGAGTCTCAATATGAGACTACAAATCTGGAGCATAACTTTTTCGGTTGGAAATTGATGTGTGATCATACTTTGATTGTATTCGATCAATTTGACTTCTTTCTTCATCCAATTGAATCCATGCACTCTCGAATCTTCATTTTGAGGTCCCACACAACTTTTGAATATTTGCACTTTAGTCCTTGAACTTTGGATCTTATACAATTTAGCATGTTTCTTCAATTTGTCAACTTCTGCTTATTTCCTTTAATTTCATCAATCTATATCACAATATCAAAATACACATTAAAACGTTCTAAAACTCGTAGAAAAAAGTTAAATATCAAGTTTAGATGATATCTAAAGTATGAGTGAAATACACTCATCACATTCCCTTAAGCTTTTAGTTTTAATTTACTTTCTAAATAATTTATCTCGACTATATATTTTCTCTATTTTTTACTTTAGCCCATTCCCTTAAGCTTTTCGAACATAGTTCATCTAAAAAGTCGAAAATTGATTTTAAATTCGATCGCATTATAGGTGAAAATTGAATCAGAAAACACCAAATCGGTAGATTCATCTTGAAAATCAGATTTCTAATCTTATATTTCACTTTTTTTATTATATATTTGAAAATGTATCTTCTAGGCTAACCTCAATCCGACCATCAACCCTTCGATGATCACACTAATTTTAAAATATTGATTGAAATAGAAAAAATAATAGATCAAAATGGATATGAAATAGAAAAAATAATTTTGGCAATGAGTTAAGTTCAGCTTCAGCTTAAATTCCAACTTCTAACCTAATATAAAAATACAAAACTGTTTTAACACTTATAAACTAAAATTATAAATTATAATTTTGAAAAATACAGGTCATGACGTGCATTCACACTTGTCTTTTATAATTGAATTAATTTCACAACTAGTTATTGAAGTTCAATTCAAATTTTAAATTGATCATTAAAATATTTTTATGAACTATTTAGTAATGAAAGTTAAATAATATTATATAATTGATAGACCCTTTATCGACGTCCACTCCAGATGCAATATCAGACAGTTAAACACTGACATCGACGGGCTATCATGGCATTCATGTCTTCGAGTCACATATCTTCAAAATAAAAAGCAATTCTTAAGAGAAACCTCACTTTCAACTAAAGAAAATCTCACATTGCTTCGTTAACTTGATCTAATTTTCATAATTAATAAACAGTAAAAAGATTGCGACAAAGATAAACTAAAGGCCAATTAGAAAGAATTAATCACTTTTAATTGTTGTTAGTTCATGTAAAGGTTTAACAACTACAACGCAATTATTCAAGCTAATTTGGTGACTAATTATGTAACATTATGCCCCGATTTGGCAAAAATTAAAATTCACATTTTAATTTAAGTTAAAGTCAACAATTAATTTTATTAATATATTTCGTAGAATCCACAATTTTTTAACCACGTATTTTATCGACTTCTATCGAAATTTACTAAAATTTAATTTTAATCTCTCTCAAACTTTAGTGACTTATCAGAAAATTATTTTAACCAATTTGAACTCTTTATAAATTTCACAATAATAGCGCACGCTATTTTTAACTGGGTCCCCTATCCATTGACACGTGAATGTCCTGTGAACCGGGTTATCGTATTCGGGTTTTCTTCTGATCGGATCCTTCTTCCCCCTACAAAAAACGACGCAAATAGTACCAAAAATTTCCCAATTCTAATTTTGTTCCCTCCAAGACGTTGATAATCGAATATCCAAATCTCGACTAATTTTCATTCAATCCTCAAATTGAACATACGCCCCATTCAATTCTCTTAATCCTCTTTTGATTTACCCTCTTTTAAAACTCTGCCGTCGTGTCTACAAAATTCTAGGTTTTCACTTTCAATTCTTCGATCTGTACGTTCCAACCCGTAAATTTGTTAATAATTTGCCTTTAAATATCCCTTTTGATTCTTATTTTGGTTCTTAGATTCAGAAATAATTATTCGGAGCCCCTTTGAGATCTAGGGTTTCAAATTTTGAGGTGGTCCTTTAATCTTACGGTTCGTCTGAGCTGTAAATATATTTGGGGATCTGGTATGCCTGTTTCTGAATTGAATTTTAATACCTATTTTGTGGTTATCTGTATCAATTTGTGTGAAACTAGGGTTAGGTTTTTTGTATACCAGCTCGGCTTTTTTGTCCCAATAATTTGAGTTATAAGTTTGATTTTTGTCTATATTTATTTATTTGAGATTAATTATTTTTCCCTGTAAAAATGGGATTTTTTTTAAATTTAATTCTTTTTGAAAGAAATACTTAATTTTTAATTCTTTCTTTTATGTTAATTACTCTTTATTTATTGTGGATGACCTTATAATTAAAAAGTTATTTTCCTTTAATATAAGAATCAAACCGTTAACTTTGTCTCCTGCTGTTATTATATTTTTCAAAACACAGAAAAGTAGCATTCCTATCATTGCAGCTAATGTGTGACACTATTCGAATGCTAAGTTTAATTGTTCATAACGTTTTGTAATATCTTGGGTTCAATTGGTTGCTATGCATTGGTTGCTATGCATTCAATTCAAAAGATCATTGTCATGTACCCATATTTAGTTGTTATATCTGTTCTAATAGATATATTCTCCTTTCATATTTAGTTGTTATATTTTCATAACAACAAAGCAAATTGTTTTATTCTTGTTACATTTGTTCTAGTCAAAATATAGTTTTTAAGTTTGTGGAAACATGCTATGAATGCTGGTTGACATTTGGGTGGGTCTTGTATGTTGGTTTTGTACATAGGGTCAGGTCATAGATAGCATGCTACTCTCCAATATTGTATACATAAGATTCTGTATCTATGGTGAAAATAATTTAATTTTTTTTTTCCTTTTCCAATATTGTAGACGTGCAAGTTATTAAATGCATAAGCTTCAAAAATACATTGTGTGTAATGCGTGGACATTATTCTAAAGTTTCCTATTGGATAACTTATTGCAATAAGTAACAGATATCATTTTATCACCCGTTCTTCGTTTCAAATATTGTCTTAAATTGCACGATTTGTTGTTTTGTCTTTAGTGCAAGTTATGGGAGTCAAAAGGATTTTTGATGAGGAGGATTTTCAAGAGCTGTCTTTCAAGCAAGCTAAACGTGTTGAATGTGATTATAAGCTGGCTCCATTTGCTGAGAATTTTCCACATTATGGAACTTCTCCAAAATTTGATCTGCGAGGTAAGATTTGCCATTTTACTTACCATGTTTGCTCATTTATTTTATCCAAAATGGTATTCATTTTTGACATACCTCTTTTGAGAAGTTTGTTCATGATCTGTTGCTTTTGGTTTGTAGAGGAAATGTATCAAGTTTTCTACTTTGAAAGCTTTTCTTTACATGAATTAGGAAAACTTTCTTTTTCTATCTAAAAGTATTCCAGTGAATTATTTAATGAAGTAGGCAGTATGTGCAGCTCTGCTTATTCATGTTGTTATTTGCACAGCTAATGTCGCAATATACAGAAGTCACACAATGTGTTGTCCTTGATTGACTTTATTATTATAATTTGTTGTGCCACAGGAGATGGAAGAAACTTTTGTAAACTGCAGTGGGATGAGGGACTTGAAAATGACCGCATAGATGCTGCTTTTAATGTAGCTGATAAAGACTTGGAGACTAGTGCACCTTTATCATGGGTCACCAGCAGCAGTGGTGATGATAGTGCTGGATTTGAGGATACTTCTCGCTGGTCTCATTTAACAGAGAATTTTGACTTTTTGGATCCTATTCGAGGATCATATCAGTTTGAGGATGGGTACTCATCGTTGTTTAATGATTTTCCTACGAGAAAAGTTCCTATTGGATTAACTCATCAAGCAGATCTTCCACCATGGGATTCTAATGTTACTAGGAAAGATTGCTCGGGTTCCAACTGCTTTGTTGAAAGTGAACAAAAATTTATAGGAACTTGTATCATTCCAATGCCCGACTTAAATACTTCAACTTACAATGATGTCGAAGTTGGACGTGGCAGAAGAGACTGTAGTTGCCTGGATAAGGGTTCAATGAGATGTGTGCAACAACATGTAAATGAAGCTCGAGAAAAATTAAGAGAGACATTTGGGGACAAGAATTTCATGGAATTGGGATTTTATGAGATGGGAGAAGACGTGGCACACAAGTGGACTGAAGAAGATGAATTAGTATATCACGAGGTCATTTATTCTAATCCCGTGTCTCTTGGTAAAAGGTTTTGGAAGCATCTTGCAGTGGTGTTCCCAAGTCGAACAAGGAAGGAAATTGTCTGCTATTATTTTAATGTCTTTATTCTTCGGAGGCGGTCAGTCCAGAATAGATCTAAATTGTTGGAGATTGATAGTGATGATGACGAGTGGCAAGGTACAGATAGAGGCTTCTGTCGACTTGAAGGGGAGGAGGAAGAGTCTATAGTCGAGTCTTTTGATGATCAGGATATTCACACTAACTGTTTAGATGATTCTTCTTCCCAAAATGATGAGGATGAGGATGACGACAGGAATTCTGATGGGAATGATGATGTTGGTCAGCGATATGCCATTGAGATGGATGATGGTGCAAGTCAAATGTCCAGATTAGAGACTGAGAAGTTGCATGATGGCTTCCGATTTGATTATAAACCTTATCATTTGGATGGAATTCCAAGCAAGATTGAAGGAGATCCAGATGTTAAAGAACTCTTCAGTCTCTCATCCAAAACCCAATCCCAAATGACAGATTTCATGGGCTCAGTACGTCTTGGGAGTGAGGGTCAAGATAACAGAAACAGAAACGATCATAGAAAATTCTCAAGTGAACTTGCACCCGAGTCAGAGTCAAATGACTGTTTTGGTTTTGGGTTTGTAATGGAATCGTGTGATGCAAATGTTTGGAATGACACGTATTCGATGGGTCTGATGAAATCAGTTGATCTTTTGCCGACGAGCAATATGATTGAAGAAATATTTGGACCCCGTGATGCTTGGAAGAGCAAGTCAAACAATGAAAAAATGCATTAGCTCGTGCATATTTCAAGGCCTATTTGCGGTATTTATTCTACATTTTTTTGGGCCTTGATATAAAAAGGATGAGGTTGGATAGAAAGAGTTTACTTTGAAAGAAAGCTTTCGGAGTCTTCCCTTTGTATATATATTTATTTTTGCAGAAACTCCATGACTGGTTGGAGTTTCATTCAGTACCATGTAGGACTCCATTTTTGAATGCACAATTGAAAATCTGCCAATGCGAGATTGGGAAAGAATGTCCATTTTCATCATAAGCCTCTCTTTTAAGTTAATGTAGCTTTGAATTTTATGGAAACTTCTTCAATTATTATATTTGAAGGAATTTTTTCATGAATTTCTTTCTATTAGCAGATATCTGTATCTCCTGTATCACTATTGTCTCATTAGTCAGATTTTGTGCGACTCATATGGCATGCCGTGTCTGGTTAGGGTTGTTGTGGGGCGAGTTGAGCAGCAATTTGGCCATGCGAGCCGCTACGGTCGAGTGCTCACTTTTGGCATTGTTTGATTGATAATTTTTTTTTTCAATGAAAACATTTACTTTTGGTCACGTGATCATATTTTCTCTAAAAACAAGGAAAATATTTTATTTAGGGAGAAATAATTTTTATTTTCAGGTAATTCATTCATCTATCACCTCTCACACCTATACATCAATTAAAAAAAAATGACGAGTATAATATTTTTTAGGTTGAAAATTAAATTAATCAAACAAATTTAATTAATAATTTTCATACAAATAAGTTATAAACAATTGAATTACTTAGAATTTTTTTTTCCATGCTCGTAATCAACGCACCCTAAGAGACAATTACGTAAATCTCCTTTGAAGTTTATGATAATTGCAGGAACACTCCTCCCCTTTTAAAAATGGTAGAAACCTCTCTTGATATTAACTTACCAATTTGCCATTCTTTCTTATACTATATTTAGAATTATGCTTATTTTCTTATGTCTAATTCTTAATTAATATAAGCAGAAATACATTGTTTTGGTTCAAAAAGGCTTATTTCTTTTAGGAGTGGGCACCATTTCCTTCGGTCCAATTCTGAAGGGAATCGAATCAAATCGACCCGTTGGTTCCATGTCCACCGTAATCGAACAAATCGATTCTGATTCAGTTGGTCTGATTCTTTATATTGAAAAATTTATAAAAATAAAGTAAGAAATTACTTGTCAAATTAAAAATAAATAAAAACAGACTATGAAATCACTTGTCATTCTTGTAATCTAATAATAAAAAAAAAAAAATTGAAAAAGACGTCAAATAAAAATCCACTTCAAAGCTCATGATTAACTTATAAAGGCAAAAAAATGATATATTATTAAATACAGCATAAACAGTAAAATCTCAATCAAAAATTAATTTTTAACAAAATCTATATAACAATAGCTTGATTATCTTAAGTAATTCTCAAGAATCATGATTATTGATGGTCGACTACTATGAAAATAACAAGAAATTTGAATTCTTATGAAATATTGAACTAAAAAAATATATTTTTCCTATTGTGTTACATTAAAAACTATGAATTTGTAAAATATTTATAAAATTATTTGGACTTGAATTTCGATTACCCAATAAAGGAAAGAAGAATAAACGTATGAAAAATGAAATTTTAACGTGACAAAATTTTGAAGTTTAGTATTAAAAGATTTAGTGCATCTTGATGCAAGTAAAATGAAAAATTGGGGAAAACTTAATTCACAGTTGGTTCTCAAGACAATATCGATAACTGAATCGGAACCGATCGATTCATGTATGGTTCCAAAATCGATCCATTTAGTAGAGGAACCAGAGCCATACCGACCGACACTATTTGATTCCGGTCCGGTTCTATCGATTTTGAAAAAAAATGCACACCTCTAATTTTTTTTATATCTATTTGTACAATTTCATCTTAGTTGTAAAAACATTATTTCTCATTTGAAAATTGAACAAACTAAAATTGATCTAAATATTTACTACAATAAAATATATGAAAAGAACCCAAAAAAATTTTAAGGTTTAAAAACCTTTAGATGCCATCTTTTTATTTTTATTTTTTTATTTTCTTTAATTGATATTATGATAATATTATTTAAAATTGTTACTATAATAAATTAAGTAATATAAAATATTTAATGAATTTTCAATTAGTTTTATTAAATTATTTTAAAACATCTAATTGTTAAGTATTTATGTTGACATTTTTTTTTTCATTTGTAGGGATAGCAACGAGGCAAAAACGAGGTCAAACCTGACCTCTCGTCCCTATCCCATTTTAGAATTTTCGAGAGGCAGAGTTCAGAGGAGAAGGATGAGAATTAAAATCTCTATTTACCGTGTCTAGATAACTATTTATTTGTTTTAAAAAATATCAATTAAATGTAAAAACATAAAAATAAAATAAAATAAGAAGATTCGGACATGGACCATGTTTTCGTTCCCACCCCGATTACCTAAATGGGGTGAGGCAACGCGGAGATGGAATTTTGCTACCACTAATAATTTTTTCACTTTATCTTGTAAAAACATATAATCAATAATAATATTTATAGTTGTATTTTTATTTTAAATCAGAAGTACGAGAAAGCATATCTTAAGAAACAATATGGAAAGAAAAAGACAACTTTAGAAAAAAAAAAAGAAAAAGGAAAGAATATAATTTTTTTTTTAAAAACGAAATAATAATTTTAAATTGGTATAAATGGGTAAAATGGAAATGTACATTTACGTTTTGCTGACAAGTGGAATGAAATTGTCATAAACTTTATGAAGATTTATTTTAATTGACGAATCAAATAATTTATTTATAAACATGACAAGAAATGAGAGAAAATATAATAATTATATCAAGTTGCACTTAAAGTTGTTTAGGGGTGGGGACCCACGATGGTAAGAAAAATCGATAAAGTTGGGTATTTTCGTAGGCATGCACGACCACTCAAAAGACAAGGAATATGTTGAGTTTTGATGGTCAAAATCATCTTACCTCTTCAAATTTAACTCGAAATACAAAGAAAAATACGAGTTGCATGTAAATTGGTACCATAGCATTGAGGTTTTCTAATCATTTAACGTAATCGTCAAATTTGGAAGTCATTCTTGCTATACATATTTCAAAACACTCGTACACATGCTGTGAACATTTTAATGCGATTGAGATCATAAATATCATGGAGCTCATCCTTGGAAGTTGGAATTGAAATCTGGTATCCCTACAGGTACCCTCGACACTCCTTACCTAACACGTAAAGATTAGTGATAATTTCGAGGTCATCCCGTGCTATATCAACATTAATAATTACTTAATTTCTTTCTTCCCTTTTTTTTTTTTCATTTCATTTTCATTACATACCATATCAACATTGGTGTCAACTTAATTATTTTCCTATTACAGACACACTCATGAATCATGGATGTGTAGAAGCATGATATTTTCTAGTCACACTTCAATTTTACATAAGGGTAATTAAACTAATCATTATTATCTGTTTTAAGAGTGCTTAATCTGTAACAGGTTGAACAAAACAATGGGTTGGATCTCACTTTGGGAAGGAAGAGAGAGAGAGAGAGAGAGAGAACCTAATGGCCACAAAATGGCAATTTAATAAATGATAAAGTACCTTCTTTCTTGGAAGACTTTTCTAATGTTTGGCTTATGTTTTTCTTATTTTTATGTAACATTTTGATGGTTTTATTATGCTTTTAAGTGCTTAAATTGTTTATATATATATATATACAAAAGTAGAATTCCTTTCAAAATAAACGAAAAACTTAATTAAAATTAGTTGCTTATCCTGGAACAACAGTGGGATTCCTTTCAAAATAAACAATTTATTTTTAATTTTGACAGTTTATTTTAAAAAGTATTTACTTATAAGTAAATTTTTGAAGCTTAGCCAAACATGGACTTACATTAAAAGCATCCTTCAGACCACGAGTCTTTTGAACACATGATCTGGTTGCTTAGTACACCTAATTATTGTTTCGATTTTATCACGAATTTATTACTATATTTCCTTTTTTTAATTTTGTCCAATTCATCGCACCAAACATAATAAATTTTAAACTGTCTTGTTCAAAAATCATTTTCCAATAAAGTTCCATATTGATCAAAGTTTTGACTGTGGAATTTATACAATTCAACCCCAAATCCTACTCTTTTCTCGAAGACTCTTCAAATTGAAACGTCACACGTCAAAGCTTTGACTTGTAAACGAGTGAGAAAATAAATCTACTAAAGTTCCAAAAACCCATTTAATTAAAGAAAATCAATGAGTTTTATTTAATATGGGATGGGAAAATAGTAATATATATGTATGTATTTTTAGGTTAGGTGCAAGGGGTGTTCTTTACTGATTGAAAAATAGTACTCTTATCGATCCAGTAATAAATCATGACCGTTAGATTTGGACCGACGAACTCAACTCTTTTAAGTACACGTGTAGCCCATCTTTTTATTTTGTTTCCATGCATGAAATGCTCCACTTATGACTCACAAACAAAAAAAAGTGAGAGAAAGAGTAAGTGTGAATATTTACACAAGGAGAGAGAAGGAGAAATATAGGGAAGAAAAAGTCATTTGCGTCTGTTTTATTTCTTAACTGTTCAAAAGTTCATTTTTCCAAGTTGAAATCTTCAAAAACTTGAAACAGTTATCATTTATATTCCTGTTTCTCTGTGACTGAGTGAGAATACATGGAAATAGGATTAAGAGAGTTTTTCTTTTGTTCTGAGTCTGATTCCATAAACTGTCACATCTGATCCTGTTTGCATCACTTGTGCATATGAAGCCATAAATTTTATGATCTTAGCCCAATCCCACATACATGATTTGAACTTTCTCAAGTTTGTTTTATACTCTAATTCTACTTTTCTGATCTGGGTTTTTTTTTGTTCCTCTGTTTGTTGAACTATTTGGTTGGGGTTGGATCAATAACTGCTGCATTATTTTACAATTTGAGCAGACGATTTCTTGCTGTTCTTGCTTTTAGTATTGAGTTTTTGTTGGTGGATCAAGTAAATCAATGGAGGTGGATCGAGTATTGAGTTTTGTGTGCAAGTTGTGCGACAAGAGGTATCCATGTGGGAAGTCACTAGAGGGTCACATGAGGTCTCATATAATTGCTAATTCTACTGAATCTGAGGAAAAAGTTGAAGCTAACATGAAAAAGATGATGTTTGTTAACGGTGGTGGAAAGAATTTCATCAAAGAGTCAAAGGTTGTTGAATTTGGAAATGGACAATCAAGTTATGAACTAAGAGGAAATCCCAGGAAAACATGGAGGGCTGTCGGTTCGACCTTTCCCTTGCCACCTGAGAAGGTCTGCAAAGAATGTGGTAAAGGGTTTCTATCAATGAAAGCATTGTGTGGTCACATGGCGTGTCATTCGGGGAGGGAGAGGGGTTTGAAGGACGATAATTCTTGGACGGTGATGGATAGTTATTCGGATACTGAGGTTGAGGATTTTAGGCTGAGAACAAGATCAGCAAAGAGTAAGAGGTACAAGAATGTAGTTCTTAAGTCACCTCCTTTTTCTTCAGCTAATGGTTCTTCGTCTGTTTCTGAGGTCGACGAGCAAGAACAAGAGGACGTAGCCTTGTGTTTAATGATGTTGTCTAGGGACTCTGGGAATGTGAATTCAGTTGTCGAGTTTCCCGATAATAATTCAGTTGTTCTCGCGACTAAATCTTCGTCCATTGACATGAAAATTTGTGGAAAGGAATGCCTAGAATATGTTCACAATGTAGGTGAGACTCCTCAAATGAAAAAAATATCGGATAGGAAATCAAAAGCTATTGCTTTGGATGATGACATTGCTCAAATGGACAACTCAGATTCCGGTTATTTCTTAGATGAATGCAGTAAGGTTTACTCCGATATATCAGTCGATGGAAACAGTTCTTTTAATGATTCCAAGAAGCTGTGTATGAGCGTTGGAGCTAGACGTGAGGAGTCTGCTACAGAATTCAGGAAGAACTTGTATGGAGTCGAGCATTTTGAAACAGAGATAAGGAAGGAATTTACGAAGGAACGTGGATATGGGATGACTTGGAATTCTGCTAAGATTGAATCACGAAAGAGAGAGTATATTTCTGAGAGTAGAAGGATGGAAAATGGTTCTTCACAAGTACGCAATAAGGCTCAGACGAGAAGTAAATATGAATGCTTGAATTGTAAAAAGACCTTCAACTCGTATCAGGCTCTTGGAGGCCACAGACCCTGCCACAAAAAAAGCAATGTTCGTTCTGAATCACAGTACGAAACTAGTGAAAACAGCCTAGACAACAACACTCTTGATTCCAGATTTGCACGTAAGCATGGAGGGTTAGTTAGCAATAAGAAGCCAATTGCTAAAAATTCATCCAACAATTTGGAGAAAAAAGTTAAGCCTAAGAAAAACAAAGTGCACGTATGTCCATTCTGCCACAAGGTTTATAAGAACGGCCAGGCTTTAGGGGGTCACAAGAGATCTCATTTTATCGGTGGTCATTGGGAGAAAAACAATCAAGCTCAAGAAATCAAGCCCGATCTTCCCAATTTACTTGATCTTAATCTTCCGGCTCCAGAGGATGACAACGACGATGTGCTGCCAATTCTTCCACAGCAGGTTCGGATAACCTGATGGATAAGTGTCCTCATTATGCACTGTTTGCTGATATCAAGGATAGTGCTGGAATTGCAATTAATTTTGTGTCATGTCGACTGTAAGAAGCCTTCCAATATCGTTAATTTCATCTCATTTTTGCATGTTCTTAGAATAGGCCTCGATTATTCACTTTAAATTCATCCATCTTTTTCTTTCTAAACATTGACATTGGCACTTAATTTTTCATAGATTAGTAGCAATGACTATTGTACTTAAACATAGTTGCATAATTCAATTCCTTTTACTTATGCAATTCGAAGTTGCTGAAGCCAGTTGTGCCAAGTTTACTAACTTGAAGAAATAAGTCAATCTGAGGGAGAAAAAAAGGGTCACCATCTTTTTAGGTTCAGAAAGTCAAGAATAACAGCATGGTAACATTGGATTTTGTATGTAGATTTGTGGAGTTTACTAGGTAGTCTGTTGCTACATCGCACTCGACTATGCCACTTTGTCCCTACTCAGACCGGAAAGCATTAATTTACTCTCCCCGTAAGCTTTGGAGTTATCACAAGTCTTGCTTCACCAGGAAATATAGTTATGGTGCTACATTTTACTCGGCCATGCCTCTTCTCCCTACTCGAAACTGAAAGGATTGATTGCCATTCCCTCGTCCCCCCAATCCGAAAGCTTTTGAGTTACTTTACCAGGTAGTATGGTGTTACATTTCACCATTATTATCTTCATAGCCAAGATCTACTTTTTACTTGTAGTTTGCTTTAGAACATTATCTTGCAATGTGGTCCGTTTGATCCTATCTTTCATTGCACTCCCATTTCCTTTTCCTAAACAGGCCTTCATGCCCGAGCCAATAAGTGGGAATAAAGATTCATATAGTCGACCCTAAGTTTGCTGTTAATACAGCTTAGTTTGTTGTTGTTAAGGACCAAGCAAAAGCGAGCCAGAAATGCTCCCCAACAGAGTTCCATTAGTGCATTTGCCCGTAAAACATGCTTATAAATTCTTTCCAAATTCACCTTACCTTCATAACTATATTGATTATTTTTGTACATCCAAAAGTTCCTTTGCTTTGACTTTCACAAAAAGAAACAAGAAAGTAAGTAAAGTTGAAGCACATATTATAACTATTTGGCACTCCATGTCTGTTTTCTTTTTGCATCATAATCTGACCCCTAGCTTTAGACTTCACTGTAGTCAACTCAGCCTGCACCTCACACAACATGTCGAAGAGAAGAAAACAAGAATTTGTATAACTAATCAAAGCTTGATATCATGAACAAGATGTGGGAATATTCTATTTAACCCGATGGCCGCCAAGCTTGTGTTCGAGTTCTTATAATAGACTAGATAGAGCATGGCGTTGTCAATTGGTCGAAGTGTCTAGTAGCTTCAACATGACATATTTTACCATTGAAGACAAGTTTGGCGCACAGTTGAACATAAGAAGTACTGTAAAGTCTACTTTATTGGGCCATGATGTTAAAGCAAGTTGAAGAATCTGAGTTATTATATGAAATGGAAGGCCAATGGGAATGATACTGTGAATGGCATTGACCTACATATCACAATATTGGGCTTAAAAAGAAAAGGCATTGATAGACATGACAAAAAGCCACCAAGGCAGTAGTATTTTGTTCAACAGCTTGTTTTATTTCTCAAGTGCTTTGTATTTTGATCAGCTTTGTCAAAAGGGGGGTATCTTATGGTTGGTTCTTATCACTTGAAAACTTTGTTGCACTAAATTTGTTGCCTCATCCTTCTTTCTCTAAAGCACTAATCTTTGAGCAATGACTAGAGCAAAATAATGAAAAAAATACACAAAGTCAACTCTAACTTTACTTAGAACAATAAAGTATTGGATGTTTTATCAAAAAATGGACTAAATGATGTAAAAAATACATGCAGTCGACTCCAAAATTATCGTAAAACATATTTTGGATTAAGCTATCAATATATTTTTGATAACTAATCAAAGCTTAAAAGTTGATAAATATAAGTTAAAATCAACAGTTAATTTTAATCACACAATTCTTGCGACCCATGAAAGAGGACATAGTTTCTTTGAAAACTATGTGCTACAATTTGACTTAGATTAAGTTGAATTACATTCTTAATGGCAAGTCATGATAAAAATAGTAGATAAATAAACAGGTTGGTGTAGTGGGTAATTACTCATATATGTCAAGTGCCTTTGCTTCCAATGGACTTTACACAATTGATTGATGGTGAAGAATGAACTAGATGCTGCTGATCCAAAAGAGGGGAAAATGCATAGATAAATGTAAATAAACTAAGTATATCTTTTTGTGACACTTTGTATGGGGTAATGAAGATTGTATGATGCTACTATATATTACAAATCATAATCGGCATTGGTTGGTGAAACTATTACTTTGCCCTTCTTTAGAGATAACTCCGAAACTGAAAAATATATACGGGTAAATTTCATCAGAAGTTATCGATCTTTCATAAGTGTGGCACGTATGTTTCAATTTATCATTTGTTGCATCCAAATCTCTAATCTTTAGAAGAGTGATACCCATGTTCCCAATTATTAAAAAAACATTAAATGATTACGTGACACTTGCGTGATATTGGGGATGGATTGAAGCAAGGGGATATATTTCATGAACGTTAAGGAATTTTACCATATTAGAATTTTTAAATTAATGTTGAAATTATTGTTAGAATCTTTTTGTACAATTTTTATACTTTTTGGTCTTATATCACATGAATGTCACGTGGCCATTTAACATTCAGATAAATACTTTTAATTAGTTGGGAATGTGGGTGACGCATTTTTAAAATATTGCAGATATGTATACAACAAATGATAGATTGGGAACATGATGCCTTACAAAAGGTTAGGGACCCCGACCCCAATTTATCCAAATAATATATTTCCTTGATAAGGGTAAAGATTCTTCCTTATTCACTGACCAAACTAAATAGGAAAATTGACACAAATAGCACTGCAAGAGGTATTACGCTTTTGTAGCACGGTTTTTTTTATACCTTAATTTGTAGCACCACTTCTGTGAGATCCCCCCTGAGATGCTGTCCTCATTAAGGATTAAAATTATAATTTTAATTTGAGTCAAATCAAACAATTAATTTTAATCATATTTTATGAGGTCCACAATTTTTAAATCATATATTTTATCAATTTTTATTAAAATTTATTAAAAATATTATTTTAATTTCCATCAAATAGGGGCTAAATCAAATTAATAAGATACGATTAATTCATTTTTTATGATTTACTTTATAATTGCAACAATCTCTCTCTCTCTCTCTCTCTCTCTCTCTCTCTCTGTGTGTGTGTATATATATATACACACACACACACACACAGAGGGAGGCGTTCCGTCAACCAATATATTTGACAAAGAAATATGACAAATAATCTGAACTCTTGAATCTTAGAAAATCTAACGGTCTTCATCAATATATTGAAATCTTTCAAAAAATTTATTTCCCTATCCAAATATACACCACTTACCTTTTAAAATTTACCAAATATATAGCTTTTTTTCCAACAAAAAATAAAATCATGACCATAATCTTCTCTCATCGGCTTCACCATTCCTCTCTAATTCTCATCTCCTTCCCCGGCATCTAAAAAATAAATTTTGTTTTTAGTAGTTTGTGGCACTGATTTGCATTAACAGTCTTTAACTCTCAAAACATTTTTTCTGCTTAGTTTGTCTGNAGTAAACCTTGTTGGTTTAATTGTTGCAACAACCATGTCATTATTAAAAAAACAGTAGCATTGCTGCTCCAGTCATAAGGAATATCGCTAAACATGGAAAAGTGTGGTGAGGGAAGAACACTGTCTTTTATTTTTATGTTTTTCTTTGGGGTTGTTGCCCACAATCAAATGACCAGCTTCTTCTATTTTTGTCATACCATAACATTTTACAGACGTTTTAATCCATAATGGAATGAATGTATCAATCCATTTATGCTTGCTAATTAGAAACAAGTTCTTGAAATTGGCAATCCATTTAAGTTTTCCAGGAATTTATCAATTTGTATCTGTATATTTTTCTTGGATGCACATGACAATCAATTGGGGATGGAATGAGAGAAGAATTGCAATTTCCCTTTTTTTTTAAATGGGGAAAAACTGCTTCTTATATGGTAATATGTGATTTAAAAAAGTAATTAAGGTATATTTAGATGTGATGATTTAAATTACTTATGAGTTTTAGCATAATTGATGTAGACCATTAGATTATTTTAAATCTAAGGATTCATATTATTTGTCAAAATTATATATCAAAAATGTTGGTGGGGGGAACGCTCCCCCCCGCCCCACACACACACACACACACACACACATATATATAATTTTTTAATAATTTATTTTTCTATTTTCTCACATTGAATTGTCGAGAGTGTTTAGCACCTATTTGATGATCATTATTTGGTAAAAATAATGTTTTGAATATTGAATTTTTTGAGAATGTGGTTAAAAAATAGATTTTTTTTTATTTACGTGCAGAATATTTATTGCTTGAATGTGTAGTTAAAAATGAGCATGGAGAAAAAGAATAATACTATTCATAGTGAAAATTACTGATAGTCGACATACGTAATATGCACTTGTCAGTTTTTTATTTAATGAATTGATGTGATAATTTTTTTATTATTTTATGCATCAAATAATAACATTGATATAGGGCGAATACAAGCAACATTCACTTTGAATATCATTACTCGTATAAAAAATTGTTTTGAAAAAAGGCCCATCAAACAAAAGCTTAATGATATAGACCACGGGTGAAATTGCAAGTGGTGATAGCATCGATAACTTTTTGAAGTTTTCGAGTCATGCTTGATGTACTTTTGAGTGTACATCAAGCATGGTTGTTCTAATATATACATAAGCTCAAAAGGTGCTAAATATTTGAGATCAAGTTAGAGATTTTAGAAAAAATATTCTATTTTTTTTCTCCGAAAACTGCTTTTAAATTATATGCCACTTTTCTTGTTGACAGTATGGTTAATTTCTTAATTTTCTACTATATCCCTATTTAATATTCATTGTTATCAATAAATATAAATTACTCATTTCTATAAATATTTAATGTAATCCATATTAGGAAAAATATAAAAAAAATTATATTTTCAACTATATTAATTATATTTTATTAATATGTGTAAAAATGAAAACGAGTCTATCTTTATGGAACGGATGAAGTATAAAATTTCGAAAATTTTGTTTCTTTTATTTAATGTTATAATATCTTTTTATGTAGGAAATGTAAAGCGACAAAAATACCCTTCTTTTAATTGATCAAAATAATTATTTTTAGGTTAACTAATGATTGAATCCAGTCTCCGTCATTTTGTCCTCGTGCTGAGAATATTTTAAAGATTTGGGACGGTGATTGATGTTAATAAAAAATTTGAGTAAAGTCTACAAAAATTAAAAGATTTAGGACCGCAACTGCAATTATTCCATATTTATAATTATTTGTTTATTAAAATTACGAGTTTGCACCTACTCCTCGTCATTATCTAATCTCAGAAAACTGAATTGAAATAGGTGTAAGGGTGTTATTGACAATTCAGTATATTGCTATTTGGAGTGTCACTATCATTACATTTATTTTGTTAGTTTCATATTGTTGAAATGTGCTCATCGCAATAATAAATTATTTTTCTGAAGATTAATAATTAAACTGAAGAAAATGATAATAATATTCTAGCATGCTACACGTTTATTAGATCGATTCATTTTTTATTTTTATTTTTTAATTGTAAATGATAAAGACGTAGTCGATAAAGATATTTATAAAATTCTATTTTACAATAATACTTACAGAACTTTATTGGCTTAAAAAAAAATCGATTTTCGATTTATTTTATAGTACGACATATAAAGCAATTTTCTAATAATATGATGGTGTCGTGGTTGGAAAATAAATAAATATCTAATGGTTAATTATTTTTCTTACGGGATAATAAAAATGAAATTGATTTAATAAACACAAGTGATATTTTCCTTTTATACTTACTCGATCAGCCACACATCATGGATAAAAAAATTGTAACAAAATCGGACAAATTTCATAGAAAAGTTGACTTGCATTTAAACGAATTAACTACTAGCTCATTTTAGATGGACAACCCTAAAATCATTCCACGAGACACAACAATTCCCTAAATTCGACAATGAAATACGATAATGAATTATCAAATAACACTTTATATTTAAAAAAATGCAACGACAAACGAGTATCGTAACTAGAGCTTGATGATGAAAAGAAATGGACGAAATCGATTCGAACATTGAAAATTTCTTACTCTTAATAACGATGCGTTTCTCTATTCTCGTGAACGAAAGAT
>CAIGRN010007679.1:0-13736 GCA_903798345.1 Fraxinus anomala | reverse complement strand
AATTCTACGGGCTACCTCATGAAAATCCGAACACACATATTGCATCTCGTTTAGGGCATGGAAACTCTAAAATCCTCAACTAAAAAACCAGTTTACTTATAGCACACAATTAGTCCAGACTAACTGGCTTACCCGAAGTCAGTTTCAACCGACTCACTCACATTTTGGATTGAAACCAATTGTACATGTTTTGGTACATGTTTTGACATTTAAAAATCATNCAACAAAAAAACCAGTTTACTTATAGCACACAATTAGTCCAGACTAACCGACTCACCCGAAGTCAGTTTTAACCGACTCACTCACATTTTGGATTGAAACCAATTGTACATGTTTTTGGTGCATGTTTTGACATTTAAAAATCATTCTAATTTAAGTAAACCAATAAATAAATAAATAATAAGTAAAAATATAAAATATATTTTACTTGCAATCTCCCCATTTGTCTTAACTTAATCTTAAAAATATCTTTTAGATTTTTAATATCACTTTTATGAGTGTGTAGAGTGTTTGCAAAATAAAGTACATGTACTACTCACCCTTAGTTCTCTCAAGTAACAGATAACTCCACTAACTTCATAAAACCAACCAATGTATCACATAGTATGTAGACCAATCAAAAAATAAACAAATATGTAGCAACATAATATTAGTATAAAGTAATACACTGCAAACTTAGAAGTTGGCACAAATCAAGCGTCCTACATACTGCAATTAGTGTTCATGTTTCATTATCACCACACATCAAAATAAAAAACTATTACTCCCTCTTTTTTGAAATTAACAGGACAACCATATGAAGTAAAACAAATAGACAAATAGTGAGATCGGAGAGTTAGAGTCGGATTGATAGAACCATTCAATTAGTGGACTTGTTAGCCCGTAGAAAGTTCGTCTGGACTGGCTGTCTAGAATTGAGATTTAGTGTCTTTCTTGAGTTTCTCAACTGGATCAGACTTAACTCTCTCTTCAGCGGGAACAGTGACAACAACATCTTTAGTCTAACAGTGACAACAACATCTTTATCTATCTAATTTCAAATAAGCTTGAAATTTCCATTCAGATGTTTGCTCACAATTAATTTAATTAATTTCTCAAATTGAAATGTGAGTGTGTGATATGACACTTTAGACATAATTAATTATGAACCATGTACTAACCAGATTTAATACTTCCAATACTACATGCTAAAGTGTTTTTCTAACCAACCATCATCTGATAATGTCTCTTTAAACAAAAATATGTGTGTGCTAGACTATAAAATTTTCATTTGTTTTGCATGATCATGTGATGCATTTTTCTATATATTTTTTTTCAATTCATGGAGTTGACTTTCACACAACCATAGATGAAACTTATCTCTCATGATTTATTTTAATTATCAAGGACAGCTTCACACATCTATGGCAGTAGCCCTCTCATCCAATAAACTTATCTATTTATACAACGTCATATTGCAATGCAAAGAGACATAGATACTGACCAAAACTCTACACTTAAACGCATGCCACCTTCAGATGCTTACCTAGTTAATAAATAGAACAACAATGTTGTCATGGTGTCCTAATGGTGTATTTATCTGACAATAATTTACCATAAGTTAAAACAAGCATACCTCATTGATTGGATATTCCAATTTTATCTAAATAGCCACAAACCAATCAAAATATCACATCTTGTGACATTTACAAGAAAACCTCCAAATTTTCTTTTTATGTTTTTCAATTTTTTTTTTTCATATAAATGCAAAACACATGCAAACAAAATAAAAATGCATAATAAAAAAAATTATGTACATCAAACTGGCTTTTAATATATCGTGCAACAAAATTTCAAATCTGATAATATCTAATGTCTTGGTAAGTAAATAAGTCAGTTGTCCTTCTATGTGAATTTGTTTTAGGACAATAATATTTCTTTCAACTAAGTCTCTAATTAAATGATGTTGAATATCAATGTGCTTAGTCCTAGAATGTTGAACCTGATTCTTAGAGATATTTGTAGCACTACTATTATCACAAAATATGGTAAAAGAGTTTCGATTAGTACCGTAGTCACCGAACATCTGCTACATTTCGAAAGTAACTATTTCTCATGGTTACCGGTCATATGTCAGAACAACTACTAACAAAGTACCTGGAGTTAGGTACAATAATAACGGTATAACACTAAGATCATTTTTACATATCCAAACTTGCCTTATTCTAGCCTTAGAATTTTATTTTAAGGTGTCAGTTAACAAATTAACTCTCTTAGTGTGATTTTATTTTATGTGTGTTAAACAATAGTGCAAATTGTGTTCATACTGATCAAAAATATTACATCTGATTGTATGTTGTGACTTACATGTCCGACATTTTACATATTTACTTGATCATGTGATCTGAAACAGATTTTTCGCGATTGTCAGAATCAGATGTCAAGTGTTTGTCGGTGGTATTGTCTGGCACTTTAGAATTGAATTAAGACAGCTGACTTCGTAATTTTTCAGACCCTTGCAATTTTTTAGATCCCACTGTTGCTATAATGAACACCAGTTGAGTGATTACTTTCTCCTTTCCTTTTCCTTCATACTCTAGGCCTATTTTGTCATTAGAAGTTCTTTCATAGCTAAGTACTTTACTAAGGAAGACAAATCCAATTGTCACACTTTCTTTGGCATGATCTAATTTAGCTTGAAGTCCCAACAATTGTTTTTCCTCTCATTTACGATTTTTGACAAAGTTTCTTTTTCAGCTACTACCACAGCTCTTTTTTCTTCAATGTTTTCCATTATTGTCGAAAGGGTAACATTTTTTTTTTCTTTTTCAACTTTTAGATATCTTTTCAGAGTTTCGCATTCTAAACATTCGTTGTTGGTTCCAGCTGAATCTGCATTCAGTAGGTCCTGATCTGGTGGCGATAGATGTGAAGTATTAAGATCAGATTGAAGGTTAACAATTAGAGATGATACCTGGTTGTCGTTAGTTCTGTCTTCCTCGTCTGAGTTTGACTCATTGGTTTCATTTTCACTTCAGGTTATGTTCATAACTTTTTTGCACCAGGACTTCTTTAAGGTGTTTGTGCACTCAGCTGCTATGTGCCCGAACCCTTCACATTCATGACTGGACATGATTTTGGCTCTTTTCCATAGTTGGGGTAAGATTTTGCCTAGAGTTATTGAAGAACTTCTTTTGGGTGGCTTAGTTTTTGAGCTTCTTCCTTTCTGATTGTTTTTCAAGAATTTCTTAAATTGTTCAATGAGCATGGTCATCTGGTCATCATTCTCACTTTCATCATCTTCTTCCTCTATCTTAACGTCATTGGGTTTAAAGGCTATTCTTGACGCTTTATCCTTCTTCCTTCTGTGAAGATGTAGCTCATAGGTCATTAAGGATCCTACCAATTCTCCTACTTTCATGCTTTTTATGTCCCATCTTTCCTCGATAGTGGTTACCTTGGAGTGAAACCTATCAGGTAATGAACATAGAATATTTTTTCAAAATTTTACTTTCTGAGTATTTGTTTCCCAAGGTATTGGTCAAGTTGGTAATGTCACTTAGTTTTGCATAGAAATTGTTGAAGTGCTCATCATCTCTCATTGTTAATTGTTCACATTCAAGTGTAAACATTTGGATTTTAGAGAAATTCACAATTGAGGTTCTTTCACGAGCAACCTGCAATATATCACACGCTTCTTTAGCCATGCATGTTGAAATCAAACAAAATTGATTAGTATCAATGAACGAAAAATAGCATATAGAGCTATAAAATTCCAAGTAGCACTCGTATACTCACTAGTCACCCACTCATCTGTTCATTTTTCTTTTTCTACATCATTTTCAATTATAGTGAGAGTTTTATAGCCATAAACAATTGATTGCCATGCTTTCTCATCTAAAGATTGGACATAGACTTGCATTCTTATTTTCCAATACGAATAATTAGTCTCATCTAATACATGAGGTCTAAACAGCGCACATCCATTATTAGGTTTTATATAGATCTCACTTTTTAAAAGTGAACCCGCTCTGATACCAATTATTAATACTAAAATCTAGTTAATTAAGCAATTTGTCTCGATTATTCATTTTAGCCAGAATACGCTAGTGAGTCTGAACATCCTATATGTAGTTTTATGCACAATTTTGATTGGGACAACTAAAATGATTTGTGTTCTACAAGATATAATCTATTGCGGAATTAAATAAAGATAAACACCAGATATAACGTGGTAAACTCTTAAGGGAAACATCCATGAATCCCCATGTTACACGTAAAATAATCTACTATCAAAGAATAAAAAATACAACAGTTTTGATTTTGTAATTTTGCAAAATTAACAAAAAGAATCAAAAGCAAGTAAATAACAACTCCCTCGTTCTCTTTCTTCTTTTGACTTTTTGGGAAACTGGAATCAAACCATCTGATTTTGACTTTATTGCCACTTCACTATTTTATTCGTTTGCAACCACTACTTAGATTAAGATTTACAAATCTTAACTCGTGCTAAATAGTCTAATCTTTGAGCAGGATTATATCATTCAAGCTTAGGTGTGTTATCTTCAATTACTTTTGAAGAACACGATTTTTACTTTGAGATACATCAATAGAACATCAGCTGTCAGAAGACTTTAGAACTTGCTACTGCAGGTTTGCCGAACATAGGTATATTTTTCTCTAAGCATTCGTTTGTCCCTTAATTGTTTTCTCTACTTATGTAGAGACTCCTCCAAGGCATGAAAATATCTTACCTAAAATATGGAAGTTTTGCAGGGTAGAATAATATAAAATATGTTTGATATAGTTAATAATTAAATTAAGGAGAGTTTCGATTTGCTAAAATAATATTTCCTTCTTTTAATTATTTAACCAATCAAACCATTCCAAGATAGTAAATATATAATGTAGAATATGTTTGATATGGTCAATAATTTAATTAAGGAAAGTTTTGATTTTTTAAAGAAATATCCTTTTAATTATTTGACCAATCAAACTAGTCCAAAATGGTAAAAAAAAAATATATATTTATGTATATGCTGCTATATGGAAGATATATGTTACATCTCATTTAGGGCATGAAAACCCTAAAATTCGTAACCAAGAAATCTCTTTACCTATGGTACCCAGTCCTGACTGACTGACTTACTTGATTTGATTGAAACCAATTTTATACAGTGGCACATTTTTTAGCATTTACAAGTCATTGTAATTTAAGTAAGTCAATAAATAAATAATAAGTAAAAATATAAAATATATTTTATTTACAAACCATATTTGTTAGCCAACACAAGCACGTGCATCTACCAAAGTAGAAGATGTAGTGCTTAGCGAACAGTTACTATACATAAAGTATGAAAGATCCATGATGAGAGACTCTCCAAAGACATAAATTCATATTCATATTTTTACATGTCACAACTGCAAGTCTCTCAAACCATATAAGAACAAATTATAAAAATGTTAGGCTCTTTGCTACCAAACTCCAAGAGCTAATGTGAACAGTCTTTTGAATCATTAAGTGCCTCTCTGCATGGGATTGTCACCACACTTCATCAAAATTTCAACAGTTGGAAATGCAGTGGGTCCCTTTGTCACCATCATTATTGACCCATTTCAGTGATAATTTGAATTGTCAAATAATATGGACATATAAAATGAAAGAATTGTCCCTCCATGATTTTATTCTTACACAAAAATGAGGACAAAAATGGTAGTTCGAAAAATTAAATCACATTAGGCCCCTGTTTGAAACCTATTTTTTCTCATTCTATTTCTCATTCTTCATTTCAATCACACATTCTATCAATAAAATAATATTACACATAAACCCAAAAATTCTCCTTACTTTTTAACCACACAATCTTCCATCAATCACTATTCCAAAATTTTTTTTTAACCCAAAATGGGTGTCAAACAGGGGCGTCTCTCCAAAGACATAAATTCATATTTTTACATGTCACAACTGCAAGTCTCTCAAACCATAGAAGAACAAATTATAAAAATGTTAGGCTCTTTGCTACCAAACTCCAAGAGCTAATGTGAACAGTCTTTTGAATCATTAAGTGCCTCTCTGCATGGGATTGTCACCACACTTCAAGCAAAATTTCAACCGTTGGAAATGCAGTGGGTCCCTTTGTCACCGTCATTATTGACCCATTTCAGTGATAATTTGAATTGTCAAATAATATGGACATATAAAATGATAGGATTATCCCTCCATGATTTTATTCTTACACAAAAATGAGGACAAAAATGGTAGTTCGAAAAATTAAATCACATTAGGCCCCTGTTTGAAACCTATTTTTTTCTCACTCTATTTCTCATTCTTCATTTCAACCACACATTCTATCAATAAAATAATATTACACATAAACCTAAAAATTCTCCTTACTTTTTAACCACACAATCTTCCATCAATCACTATTCCAAAATTTTTTTTTCATTTTTTTTTCTCATTCTATTTCTCATTCTTCATTTCAACCACACATTCTATCAATAAAATAATATTACACATAAACCCAAAAATTCTCCTTACTTTTTAACCACACAATCTTCCATCAATCACTATTCCAATTTTTTTTATACCCAAAATGGGTGTCAAACAGGGGCTAGAATTGTCAAAATTTGTAGGCGTTGACAGACTTGCAGAGGTGGGCCCCATTTCAACCGTACAAAAATCAGTTATTTGCAAAATAGTAGCACTCACAGACAAACGTTAACCAGTCATTTCTATTTCCTCATGGCAGCAGTTAAATCATTTAGAATGTTGCTCGTAGCTAATATTATTAGGTAATATACATTTTCATAGTGTTAAGAATGCTATTATCTGGACGGAGCAAGGTGTTAAGAATACCTTGTAAAAACTCCCATATGCACGAGATACAATTGTAAAAAAGCCATGCATGTGTCGTGGAAATCGTCAACACACATGTAGCACGTATATTATACTAATAACTAGTAATCGAAGTCTAACCATGTCAGTGGGTTCGAGTTTCATCTTAGGAAAGAGAGAAATTAAATTAAAAATATAATTGAAAAAGCTACAAATTTTGATATATGAATTTTAATTGAAAAACCTTTTTCTATTCAAGTTTGATATATATAAAAGTAGGAAAGGGTATTGAATGGAATGAATTGGAGCAAAATTGTTTACTTATGGTTGACTTCATCCTGTTTTGATTATAATAAACAAGTTAATTTTATTTCTAGCAGTTGAATTTAAGTCTTCATAACTATTGTTATAAAGTTGATCGATTGGGGACAAAAATGTCACGATCAAAAGACTCGCATCGGACGATCAATAAAAATCGAAATGAAAGTCAAGTATTCATGACAAATCACTCAAGATAAAGAATTTCAATCAAAGATATTAGATTAAGGTGTTTGTACTCGTGTGTAAAGGTACAACACTTCAATATTAGATTAAGGTGTTTGTATTCATGTGTAGAGTTCAAACTTATTATAATATCACTTACCTTGGAAAATGAAGTGAAAACACACTTCAAAAGCTTACATATTTCAAAAATTCAAGAAGGAAAAATTATCAATGCGGATGTCCGATTGGGCCATGCGAATGTCCGGTTCATCCAACGATAACTTTTTTAACCATTCTGAATTTGACGCACAACGGCTACCTTGGTTTTCCAAATCAGAATGCGGACCCAAAATTTTTTGGCGTTTTGAACTCTATAAACATGATTTCACTTTGCATTCATTGCAACACTTTTTAGAACATTTAAGTGAGATATTCTTGAGCAAAATTATATTGATATTACATCTTATTTATTTTTATCAAAACATTTACTTTAAAAAATTTTAATTTAATCAACTTTTGAAAAATATCTTTATCATCAAAGTTATTTTCACCTAACACTTGAATTTCATTCATTGCTATTCATTAAAGTGTTTGCTTATTTCTCTCTTTGTACTTAATTTGTTTATATAATTTATTAAGAGAAAAGTTTCAAATTGTAAAACCATTCCTCGTTAAATTTGTGGGTCATATTGAGATCTCGAAAAACTCAGTATTGTATAAAGATCGGTACTCCTTGTTTGTTGGATAGCACCATAAGTCAATCAAATTTAGTAAAAATGACTTACTCGTGACGAAGAGCTCGATAACGAAGGATGTAGATCGTCGATTTGGATTGAAGCTCCACAAGTATATCATTTGTACACTCTTTTCCCTTTTACTTATTGCTTTCATATCTACACTTATGAATTTAGATTAATTCTTTGAAAAACAATTTGGAAAACCAATTCACCCCCTCTTTGTTAGATATTCTTGGGCTTTCAATTGGTATTATAGCAAGGTGCTAACTTTTAGAATTAAAGATTTCAAAATCTTGAGTAAGGCTAACCACGATCTTCAAAAATCTTGAGGGGCATTCTGCAAATCATCATCCCTTCTTTGATGGCACACATTGTAATTATTGGAAAGTTAAGATGATGATTTACATTCAATCAATATATTATAATATTTGGAAAGTTATTGAATATGGCCCTTATGTGCCTACAAAGATTATTAAAGTTGATGACAAACCCGATCAAACTATTTCAAAACCTAGAGAAGAGTACGACGAAAAAGATAAAAAAAGTATATTTAAATGCTAGAGCTAAAAAAATTAATTTATTGTGTTTTAGATAGAAATGAAATTAATCATATTATCACATGTGATTCCACATATGATAGTTGACATGTATTAGAAGTAACTCATATTGACACTAGTAGAATAAAGGAAACCAAGATTAATCGTTTGGTTAAAAAATTTGAAAAAATTTTCATGAAAGAAGATGAATCATTTGTTCATATGATTGCTCGCTTCACTGATATTATTAATAGCATCAAAGGCTTTTATCATAAATTTACGAATGGTGAGTTTGTAGGTAAAATGCTTAAGTCACTATCGAAAGATTGGAGCTCATTAAGGATTTTGATAGAGAATACCAAAGAAATCAACTCATATCCATTGGAAGAACTTTATACAACTTTGATGACGTATGAACTCAACAACGTCGAAACTAAGGAGAAAACGAGGAAAAGCAAATAAGAATCAAATGAGCTTCCTAAGCATCAAATTGCTTTAAAATCGGTAATTGAAGAAGAAACTACTAGTGAAAATATGAATGATAAAGAGCTCGATGATCTAGCTCTTCTTGTCAAAAAATGAAGAGAATTTCGAAATAATTGGAGATTCCAAAAGAGGAAAAGGGTGAAGAAAGAAGTAAGAAAATTATTTGCTATGATTGTGAAAAACCTGATCACAAAAGAACTGAGTGTCCCAACAAGGAAAGGAATATCAAGAAAAGGCATTCCAAGTGACATGGGATGAAGCGACGATGATGATCGCGATGAAAATGAAAGTAAAAAAGAAGTCACCAACATGTGCTTCATGACAATCGAAGATTAGGTAAATCCTATTGAAAATGTTCATATGATAATTTATCCACCACCTATGATGAGATTCTTTAGGAATTTGAAAACTTGCATTAAATCACTCAATTCTTAAAAAAGAAACACTAGTTCAAAATTAAAATGAAGAAAATTTTAGAAACTCGAAAGGATCTCAAAAAGGAAAATGTCGATTATGATTCATTGATTAAAGAAAAAGTTGAAGATTTAACTAATATTATTTACAATTTCATTCAAGGTAAGAAAAATTTTGACTTAATACTTGGTGATCAAAATTGTGTTTTTGACAAAGAAGGAATTAGATATAAACCATTCTTGAAACAAAAATCTTTCAAAATTTTATTTGTTAAAGCATCGAACTCTTTCAAAGACTACATGTAGCTTTTGCAGTTAAGATGGACATATTGCTTATAGCTGTCTAACAAAAAAGAGGCCACACTTTGAAAGTAAGAACGAGTGGATTCAAGAGTCCACCAAAAATAACCATCAAGGAACCAAACTTGTATGGGTATAGTAGATTTTCAAAGAACATGATCGGAGATAGAATGTTGCTATCAAACTTCGAATAGAATGATGGAAACCATGTCACATTTGGGAATAATGCAAAAGGAAAAATGATTGGAGTCGGAAACTTTGGTAATCGTCATTCTCCTTCAATTGAAAATATTTTATTAGTAGATAATCCCAAATATAATTTGTTCACTATTAGAAAATTATGTGATAAATGATATCATATTAAAATCGATTCTTCCAAATGCCT
Source organism: Fraxinus anomala (assembly GCA_903798345.1). Lineage (NCBI taxonomy): Eukaryota > Viridiplantae > Streptophyta > Magnoliopsida > Lamiales > Oleaceae > Fraxinus > Fraxinus anomala. Next base: position 3,582 of record CAIGRN010007679.1, on the reverse strand, counting down.
TATTAAGGATGTTACATAAAAAGAAGTGATGTTTATAAGAAGTTGAAGTAAAAACATTTATATCATAAATATCAAATTTGAAAGTGATGAAAAATGTTTATCAAATTTAAAAGAGGATACTTGGTTATGGCATAGGAGATCAGGTCATGTTAGCATGAATCTTTTCTCAAAAATATTCAAAAAATGTTTTGTTAAAGATTTGCCAAATTTAAAATTTAAAAAAGATAAAATTTGTGATGCTCTTCAACTACAAAATCCCTACAACTTCTCCACATAGACTTTTTTGGACATTTTAGAACTGTTAGCTTGGGCGGTAAATATTATGCATTCATCATTGTCGACGAATTTTCTAGATTTACTTGAGTCCTATTTTTAAAATTAAAAGATGAAACTTTGAATGTATTTAAATAGTTTTGTAAAAAACTCAAAATGAAAAAGGATACTCCATTACAACTATTAGAAGTGATCATGATGGGGAATTTGATAATATGCTTTTGATTATTTTTGTAATGAAAATGGATATAAACATAATTTCTCGATTCCTAGAATTCCTCAACAAAATGATATAATAGAAACAAAGAATTGTACATTACAAGAAATGGCTAAAACCATGCTTAATAAAAATAGCTTGCCAGAATACTTTTTAGTTGAAGCCATTAACATCACTTGCTACATTGTTAATAGAGTTTTAGTTAGTCGAAAGAAAACTCAAACTCCCTATGAGATTTGAAAAAATAGAATTTCAAATATCGGTTATTTCAAAGTATTTGGTTGCAAATGCTTTATTTTGAACATAAAAGAAAATTTGATTCAAAATTCGATATTGAAATTTTTCTAGGATATTCATCGACTGGCAAAGCTTATAGAGTCCTTAACAAAAGAACTCTAGTAGTTGAAGAATGCATGTTACTTTTGATGAAATTAATCCTCTTGATCTTGAGAGAGGTATTGCTAATGATGTAGGATTGAAAATTGCTTCTAAATAAATGAATATTCAATATTAAAACAAGGAATATCCAAAAATGAACACATAGCAATTCCTTTGCTTAACAGATGTATATTTCCTTACTTAGGAAGCTATACATTTATTAGCTAGCCATGATTTTATCTATATAAATCTCTGTCCGAATATCAATACATTTTGAGGAAATTTCCATTGAAACATCTCTCTATAGTTTCTTTGTTTCTCTACATGGTATTAGGAGACCAAAACTCCAACGAGACTACGATCCATATTCCAGAAATGTCTTCTTTTCCCAACCCAAACACCCAACCTTTCTCCTCAACAAAAATACCAGTAGTTGCTTTCAACATTACACCTCAAATCAATGAGAAATTAACCCCCTCCACCTTTCCACAATGGCATGCTCAATCTGAAGCTCTTTTAATTGGGTATGACTTACTGGATTATGTTGATGGAACCTCGATTTGCCCAACATCCGACGGCACTCCCAATTCTGTCAAAACCTAAAATCATTGGGTTCGGCAGGATAAATTAATCCTTAGTGCCATTCTTGCCTAAACTTCCCCCACCATCACCCCTCTTATAGCTACGGCTAAGGCATCTCAAGAGGCATGGAAAAAATTAAATCACATGTATGTTAGTCGGTCTCGAATGAGGGCTATGGAACTCAAGGAAGAAATTACCTTGATTAAAAAGGGAAACCGTTCGATTTCGGAGTACCTCCATGCCATGACGGCATTGGCTGATGAGATAGCTCTAATCGATCATCCCATATCAGATGATAATCTAACCCTTTATATCCTTAACGGTTTGGGTTCTGATTGCAGGGAAATAGCTACTCCAATCCGTGCGAGGGAGAAATCCCCGACCTTCGAAGAGCTCCATGATCTTCTGGTTGGCCACAACAGCTACCTACGACACCTGGAGACAGCCACCCAACAACTCGTCGTCTCGGAAAACTCCACCACTCACAAGTTCAACAATGGAGGTTCCTATCAGAAGAACCAGTCAAGGAACAATGGATTCTCACGCAACCGGGCCAAAATAATACTCTAGCCTGGAAAAATAAGTACACCCGAAATAACAACAAATCATCGGGTCAGCCCAACAAGGTATCAGCCCAAGTGTCAATTCTGTGATCAAATTGGACACACGGCTAAGGCTTGTCCCCACTTGAATTCAAATGGAGTCACTGCCAACTGCACTTCCACTTCAAATGCCAATGAAAATAAATGGCTAATGGATTCTACTACGTCTAACAACATCACTGTAGATCTTACAAATTTATCAATTCACTCAGAATATGATGTTAATGATGAGGTCATGCTTGGTGATGGTTCAGGTTTGGTTGTCTCGCACATTGGCTCTCTAACTGTCAAATCACCTAAAAAAATTTCATTTTAAATGATACACTTTGTGTCCCAAGCCTCAGCAAAAATCTCAATTATGTTCATTACTTTACTTCAAAAAACAATGTTTTTATTGAATTTCACCTCCTTATTTTCTTGTGAAGGACAAGATGTCGGGGGCGACCCTTCTAAGAGGTGAATGTGAAAATTGTGTCTACATCTTCCCGGAATCACTAGTGGCTTCACCTTCCAAATGGTTGCTTATGTGCATGAAAGAACTTCTCTTGATGGATGGCACAAACGTCTTGGACACCTATCCTCCAAAATTGTCCACAATGTTGTTCACAATTCTCTCTCCCGCTTACATCAAATAAACAGGCTTTTTTATGCACTTCATGTTCAATCAATAAAGCACATCAACTACCTTTTGGTTTTACTAATCTATTGAGCAAAGCTCCTCTTGAAATAATTTATACTAATGTTTGGGGCTCCGCTCATTGTGTTGGTATGGATGACTCTTGATATTATATTGTTTTCATTGATCATTATACAAAATATATGAGGTTTTATCTTATGGAAACAAAATCCGAAGTCTCAAAAAAATTTCCTCAATACAAAACTCTCATTGGAAATCGTTTCCAAAGAAAAATTAAAGCCTTATATTCGGACAAAGGAGGTGAGTTTGTGAGACTCAAACCCTTTTTATTCCCCCATAGCATAAACCACTATACTACCACCCCTCATAACCCACAACAAAATGGTGTCGATGAACGCAGACACCGTTACCTTGTGGAATCGGACTTACACTACTTCATGATGCCAATCTTCCTCTCAAATATTGGCCTCATGCTTTTCAAACTGCCACATATCTTACAAATCGTCAACCCACTCCTTTACTCCAAAATGAAACCCCTTACAAGCCCTTTTTGGACAACAACCAAATTATCTCAAATTGAGAAAATTTGGTTGCTTGTGCTACCATCTCACCAAACAATACACAAACCATGAAATGGAGCCAAAATCAATCCCGTGTATTTTTTTTGGGCTATTCCGTCACCCAAAGTGCATATAAATGCTTTGATCCAAAAATCGGCCGTTTATACATATCGAGACATGTCTCGTTGGATGAAGCCCAAAGTCTATTGTCCGAAATCAACCCATCAATTGCCCCAAACAAAATCACTCCATTCTCCTCGCAGACTTCAAATCTTCCTCCAGCTACTGTGCCGCCCATGTTTCTCTCCTCGCCACCAGTGACCATGGAAGATG
>CAIGRN010007628.1:0-22188 GCA_903798345.1 Fraxinus anomala | reverse complement strand
ATGATGGAGAGATTGGTTAAAGTTGAAATACTTCACTCTCCTAACTTCTCTGATTTTGACACTTGTATGGATTGTATAAGAGGAAAGTTGACTAAATCCACAAGGAAAGATTCTACTAGGAGCGATACTATTTTAGACTTGATGCATACTGATATTAGTGGACATTTACCTTCCAACATATGTGGGAACAAATATTTTATAACTTTTACTGATGATTTCTCGCGATATGGATATGTTTACTTGATTAATGATAAATCCCATACACTTGAGAAAGTTAAAATTTTCAAAATGGAGGTAGAGAAACAATGTAGGAAAAGTTGTAAGATCTGATCGTGGTAGTGGCTACTNATACTGATATTAGTGGACATTTACCTTCCAACATATGTGGGAACAAATATTTTATAACTTTTATTGATGATTTCTCGCGATATGGATATGTTTACTTGATTAATGATAAATTTCATGCACTTGAAAAATTCAAGATTTTCAATATGGAAGTAGAGAAATGTGGTAAAAGTATCAAAGTTGTAAGATCTGATTGGGGTGGTGAGTACTATGGGAAGTATGAAGAGTCTGGTCAAAACATGGGTGATTTTGTAGAGTTCTTACAAGGGTATGATATAGTGCCTCAATACACCATGCTAGGGACACCTGAGCAAAATGACGTTTCTGAAAGACGTAATCGGACTCTAAAAGACATGGTCACGAGCATGATGAGTAGAACGAATTTGCCAGAATATCTATAGGGCGAAGCCTTGAAAATTGCTATATATATTTGAACAGAGTTCTAAGTAAAGCTGTTGCAAAGACACCTTTCGAGTTGTGGACAGGACGTAAGCCAAGTTTGGCTCATTTCAGAGTTTGGGGATGTCCAGTTAAGGTTAGAATTCATAATCCTTTCGAGATGAAATTAGACCCAAAATTCACTCCTAATTATTTTATTGGGTACCCAGACAGATCAAGATGATATAAGTTCTATTATCCCGACCATGGCACCAGAATTGTTGAGTCAATCACTGGCAGATTTTTGGAAAATGATTTTGGTGATAGTGGGAGTTCTAAGTTGAAGGAGTTTTTTATTGAACAACCCAATCCAGTTGTTGTTCTAGTTCCTATTATATAGGAAAGAGTTATATCTCAACCAATTGAAATTGTTAATAAAGAACCTGGGCACTAAGAGGAACTTCAGGTTCCTCCACCAACAACAATTGAGCCAGTTTCTAAGCCACTAGTTAGGAGATCGCAAAGGGAAATGAGGTCTACATTGCCTAGTGATTATATTACATATTTGTTAGAGAATGATTTTAATATTGGGCATATTGTTGATCATGTTACTTATAATCAAACATTAACAAGTCTTGAGTCACATAAATGGATATATGTTATGGAAGATGAAATAATTTCTATTAAACAGAATAAAGTTTGGCAACTTGATGAACTTCCTCCGGATGCTAAAGGTATAGAAAAAAGTGGATATTCAAAAATAAATGGGACTCAAAAGGGAATGTTGAGTGAAAGAAAGCAAGAATGGTTGTAAAAGGGTTTACTCAACGAGAGGGCATTGACTATAATGAAACCTTTTCACCTGTTTCGTCCAAAAATTCTTTTTGAATTATCATGATACTTGTGGTACACTATAATTTGGAGTTTCATCAGAGGGATGTTAATACAGCTTTTCTGAATGGAGATCTTTCGAAAATGGTTTACAAGAGACAACCTGAAGATTTTGTTGTGAAGGGAAAAGAAAACTTAGTATGCAAGTTAAATAAATCCTTATATGGCCTCAAGTAGGCATGAGCAGTAGTATTTGAAGTTTGACGAGGTTGTGACTTCTCTTGATTTATTTGAAAATACAGTTGATCAATGCATTTATCTTAAAACTAGTGGGAGAAATTTTATTTATCTTGTCATGTATATTGATGACATTTTGTTTGCTAGCAGTGACTTGGGTTACTTCATGAGACAAAAAAATGTTATCTGCTAATTTTAAGATGAAAGATCTTGGAGAAATTACTTATGTACTTCGCATTGAAATACATCGTGATAGAAATCGTGGCTTGTTGGGACTTTCTTAGAAGGCTTATATATGACGTGTTTTAGAAATGTTCAATATGTAGAAATGTGCACCTGGTGATGTACCTATCATAAAAAGGGATAAGTTTAACAAAACTCAATGTCCAAAGAATGAGCTAGAAAGAAAATCTGTGAAGATGATACCATATGCTAGTGTTGTGGGGAGTTTGATGTATGCTCAAGTTTGTACTAGATCAAATATTGCTTATGCAGCCAGTGTTCTCATTAGATTTCATTCGAATCCAAGGCAAGAGCATTGGAAAGCGGCTAAGAAAGTTATGAAATACTTAAAGAAAACTGAAAGTTACATGCTCACTTCCCAGAGTTCAAATCACTTTGAGGTGGTAAGCTACTCAGATTCTGATTTTGCTGGATGTCAAGATGATTTGAAATCAACCTCAGGTTATATTTTCATGTCAGCTGGTGGTGCTATCTCATGAAAAAGTGTTAAGTAGACTCTAGTGGCATCTTCTACTATGCAAGCTGAATTTGGGGCATGTTATGGAGCTACAGTCCAAGCCGTTTGGTTAAAGAATTTTATTTATGGGCTAAAAGTTTTCGATTCCATCTTAAAGCCAATCACTATTTATTGTGATAATAGTGCATTTGTGTTCTTTTCAAGAAATAATAAAAGTTCTAGTGGATCAAAATACATTGACATCAAATATTTGGTGGTCAGAGACAGTGTCAAGGAAGGGCAAATTAAATTAGAGATATTAATATAGAGATGATGATTGCAGATCCTTTGACTAAGGGATTTGCTCTTAAAGTTTTTAAGACATATGCTGCTAATATGGGTATTATGGAAATCTTTGATATTTTTGGTTAGTGAGAGTGATTTATGTAAAAGAACTACGTTTTGGCTTGATCCCTTCACGAGGCACGTAGGGAACCCATATGTTTTTCGGGTATAGCCCCTTCCAATAATAAAATATATTTTCTTCTATCCATAAATTATTTTTAGCATGCATTTGACTTTGTCTTTTATTATGATATTATTTTCATATCGAGATATGACAAATAAAGACATAAGATGAGTCTCTTTTAGAGACATGTGGCTTTATTTTGATTAGAAGTATTGTGAGAACTGATATGAATTAGCAAAATTTTTTATCACATTTGGTGCTAATGTCATACTGCATACTACCACATTGGTTGGATGATGGGGATGTTGACATCTGTAGCTGTGGAGTGGTCTTCTATCGTTTTGATTGGTGTAAAGACTTTCATGTTCGATATTAACATTCTTGTTGGACCAGAACATGTTGTGTAAGGTGTTATCGTCGGAGCTATACTTGTGTGGCCACCTATGTAATCTAACCTGGAGGTTAAAAGTTTTGTTCTATAGCAATCAAATGTTTGCCCAAGTGGGAGAATGTTAGAATAATTCTATAGTGTGGACTTCCATTTGATTGCGAATTTTACAGGTTAAATGTATGGTTTTCAATGATATTGTGATTAGGCTCAATATATTAAGTGATCACTTAGGTCGTTGTACACCTTACGGGTTTTATTCTTATAATGTGGTAATTTTAAGTATGTGGACCGGAAATATGTGAACCCTAATTAGAGTTAGAGTCAATAATGAGACGGCTTAATAATTTCATATATAAAGGCTAGGTCCCCTCTCCTCTCCCCATTGATGGCTAATTCTTTTAAAGAGCAAAGAGAGAAAGATCTAGGCCACACACACACAAAATGTCTTTAGTATGTATGAATTTCAAACTATCAATTAGAATATATGATTCTTGTTCTTGACATGATTACTGTGAAATTTCAACATGTGAATCTCCACATGCAACTCAGGAGCCTTAATCAGTGAACAATAACATATATCAATAAGACCACATAAAATTCAGAATAGTTGAAGTGAACAGGTCAGATATTACTGCAAACACATTAAGAATTCAGAATTTGAGGTTAAATGACTAATCAAACCATTTTCAAAACCTGACGCAAATTGAAAAGGTGGTCAAGGTTTCAACGGCAGCAAGTCTGTTTAATAAACGAATTAACTGGAAAATTGAGTCAAATACCGGGTATTAACTGTAAGAAGAAAATCGGACATATGCCTCAAGTTGTAGAAAATAAAAGTAAATTATAACCCAAAAATTTATTACAGGTCGCTGAACATTCTAAATCACATAGGGATAACAAGGAAAACGTCACAATACCCCATATTCCTATCCAAAAGTTTATATTAGACAATAAAGATCCTGTATTAAAATCAAACAACCTGGTGGAAAGTCGTGGAGAAGTATCATACAGATAAGACAAGAAAGCCCCTTATTTGTAAATAATTATGCATCAGCACTCTACACTCAAAGATGAGATATATCATATTTCTAAGTATGCTGAGAGTAAATATGAAAAAAAGTTGTCAAGGCAAGTGAATAGTAGTTCAATGAGTTTTTACGTTTATAGGAAAAAGCAAGCAATCTATTAATCGAATTGTCCAACAATCTAGCTGAGCCCTTCTCATCCTACTCCAGCACATTCAAGATGTACATTCACCAGTCTTTCAGTATCCACCGTATCTCAAATTAAATGGCTTCACAACAGTTCAATACAATACGTGCATTTCAGTACCAACTAATCAATCAGACTAGGCAAAGATGATTGGAAGGAAGGAACATGTACCTTAGAAGCCACCTCTAAAGATTTTCTGTAAAGCTCATTTTGCGGTCCTGCAGCATATAAACTGAGACTTAGCAGCTAAAATGCAAGGACTACCATTTTTTAGTTAGTTACTTAATTATACCACTTCAACTGCTCGTTCAAAGTACTTGGTTGCCTTTTCAAAGTAAACCTTGGCATCATCTTGATTAGGAATCAGAAATGCATTGGACGTGCATGCATTCCCCAGGCACCACAGAGTATCATGCCTCCTTGGATTAACTTCCAATGCCTCTAACTTTGATATGGCGTCTAGACAAATTTTTATTAAACAGCACAAGTTCCCGTTGTTATAAGCATTAAAGTTACAAATCCAGACATCCAGTTCTCAGCATAGATACATTCAACCCTTTTTTATTCCTTTTTAAGCTAAAGACATAATATTGAGTTTTTGACGACATAAAGATGGCTGATTATCATTACAAAATTTACACCAGCACTAAAAAATTCAACATCTTATTAATGAAAATATTAAAAATAAAAAAGTAAACTGCACAGATATGCGCAGTAAACCATATTCTTCGACTCAGTACCATTCTGGAACTGGGATGACTCCAGCAACGCCCCTCGCCATCTCGTCAAGTTATATATCAATCAACTAGAATCGATATTTTCATCAAAAATCGATAAGCAAAACAATAACACAGTGCGCACATCTATGCATATATGCTGTTGGAAAAAATGAGGTGAATGGCTGACTTTGACATAAATTTTGAGTGGGATCCGTTTTCTTAATTTAGAAGATCAATATTGATTTGTGTTCTCCTTCACGAGAACGTCAAAATCATGTATTTACTTGCCAAAAATGAAACTCGGGTGAATGAGAAATTGGAGTTCAAAGTGAACCATTAGAATATGGTTTATGTTGGAGGAAAAACTAAATTTGTGCAGACGCGACTGCATACACGAATGTTGGACCGAGTTGACCAAAGATTGGTTCCTTTGAAACTCCAATAGTTATTGTCATTGAGTTAATGGACAAATTTAACTCGTCATTTTTGAAGTTGAGTCTATATGAAGCCTCGTTTTCCACTGTTCCAGATATAAAGAATACACTATCTGCATTACAGTTCCAAAATACACGAAAAATTTCAGACTGCATGTGAAATTGTCCTCTGTCTGCATATATAATTTACTGTCTGTCAAGGTCTTGTTGGTGATATTATGCAGATACAAAGTCAGTTTGTCGGAGTATAATCTGCAGTGTTCGGACTCTACTGATTTACCGTTGTATCCTGGGAAATAGATGTTAGTTTTTAAAAGTTCAATTGAATTTTTATTCTCAGCTATTTAGATTATTTGTTTTATTTTATCGTAATTTATATAACTTATTTTGTTTGTTGTGATTAAAAAAATTATTTAATCTTAGCTATCATTCGATAAGTTATTGTCTGCACGGTAAACTGCATATCTGGTATGTTAGTTGCATATATGGTATGTTGGTTGCATATCCAGTAAGACATATCCGGTGTGGGTTGTAAATCCGGTATTCGTTCCCAAATATGTCATCTAACATAAAAATATAATATTCTGAAAGTGGGTATGAACATCGGCGTCGAGAGGGTTTTTAGCATAGGTGGCTTCCGCGGTTGTGCTCGAAGAAAAGGAGCCAATTAAACTCATATGACATCTCCATATCATCCAGCTATCAAACTCCAAGAAGATTTTTGAGTTTCGTAGTAGACGAGTGGAAAAAGCCCATTTAGCCCATGTTTGGACTCGATTTTAAACACAAATTTTCTTTACTTTTTAACTACATATTTTTCAAAAAATTACTATATCAAAAAAAAAAAAATTCAAATTTTCAATAAAATGGAGTCCAAAACAAGGGCTTAGAAAAATAAGGAAAAAATAGGTTTGTTCAATATTTTAAAAGTACAATAAAAATAGATAAAAATAATGGCAATTAATTCTATGTAATTTTTTGACAAATTTTTTTGGCAAATTACCATATTTCTTTACAAACTTACACTTTATTTATTATATTAAAGTGTATACAATTTTTAAAATTGTAACTTAAACACGATACTTTTAGGTGTATTTGATTGCGATCATAAAATTTAATGGAAAGAAAATAAATTGTCTATAACTTATTTGTATGAAAATTATTAATTAAATGTGTTTTATTGATTTAGTTTTCAACATAAAAAATATTATATTTGCCATTTTTTATTGGTTGGTAGATGAAAGAGAATGAATAGATAAGAGAGAGAGTGTGAGTAAATTCACTGAAAAATAAATCTCACATAGTTTCTTTAATTTTAAAGAAAATATGATTATGTGATCAAAAGTATGAAAATATTTTTCATGAAAAAAATGTCAATCAAACTATATACAAGTAAGAATTTGGATGGAAAAAACACATTTTTCATAGAAAACGTTGAATATTAAATGCATCATTAGTATTGTTTAATCAAGTAATCAACCTAAGCATTCTTTTCGTTGGTGTTATGCCTTGGGAAAGGTGGGGTTTTCAAGTGGATAGGATTACTTGCTTTTGCTTTTCTTCCTTTTTCTTTTTCTTTTTTTTTTTTTCCTCAAAATGAGAAATTTGAATGCCGTGAGGAAAAAAATTAAAAAGAATTTGAGTTGGAATCAATTGGATCTGATTTGGAGAAGAAATCAATTTAGGTTTTGCCGTGAGGATAAAACTAAAAATTTTGATGTGAGGTGGGGAAATTTTTTCTCCCAAGTTGAAGAAAAACGTTATTGAATGAAATGATTTTTTTTTTTTTTTTTGTCCAGATTGTCAAGTTTTAATACCGTTTATTATTAAGGGGTTTACCAATGGGAGAAGGTCTCCCGTTCAATTTCACATTAAAGGAATGTTCAAAAGTCGAACATTGATTTGTATGATCATTCAGAACTTAAGTTGAAAGTTTTCAAGAATTGCTCTTTTTCTTGTGTGTCAATACTAATAAAAGCCACAGGAATTTTTTGTCCAAGTGGGGATAAATGGAATTAGGATGAATCATGGATGAATAACATCGTAAATGCATATAAGCAATCAATAATTTTTTTTTATTTTTGAGTGAACAAATGCTAATCAAATATAAAATTTGATGAATTAACTCACCATAAAACCTCTAATAAAAATTACTCTATCCCCAAACCCTTTTTGTCTTATCCGTTCTGTCTTTAGTCCACAGAAAACGAAATGGTGGCAAATGGTTACCTTAAGTACGGCTGCGGACAGAAACTTAAGACGTAATAAACTTCAACAAACAACAAATGTTATGTCGCGGTCTGTGCGTATTACACCACCAATGGAATTACTGGGGCAGACCACATAATCTAGACGCTAATTGCTCCTGCGAAACGATGGCTTCAATTCCGCTCCCTACACTTAATTTATCAACGAAGTTGTCGCCGATTAGTTTAAACTTTAGTGCTAGAAATATATCAGCGTTCAATTCGTTTGCTGTCAAGTTTACGCTGCTGAAGAGTAATCGAAGGAGTCATAAATATGTTTGCCGAGCTGCCTCAGTTGTTTTTCGCGATCTTGATGCTGATGACTTTAGGCATCCTCTTGATAGACAGGTAATTGATGATTTCCTTACAATTTCATTCCTTGAGGTACTTATTGTTAATATGTTCTGTGTTCTTAAGTGGTATAAGTTGATGGTTTTCATGATAATTTCTGCACTTTGAGGTGCTTATTTGTTCACTAATTTGTCGTGGTGCAGAACACGTTGCTTTTGAGAGCGATTCCGGGGTTAAACGAGATTGGAAAAGCTTTATTAGGTAACTCGTGATCAATTCCGGTTGTGAAACACTAGATAGAGTAAAATCCTTGATTTACCAGGAAATACATAGAATATTAGAGACAAAAAATAAGGCTACTTCATTGCTTAGACTGACCTTTTTTACTGGGATAATTCTGTTATTTAATTGGTCGCTCCATGCCTGATCAGAGATGAAGTAAAAAGTCATAAAATAAGGATGAAAATTCTATTTGATAAAAAGAACCAAAGAGTTCATCTTAATATGTGGTTCTGCAGGAACTGTTGCTGAACAAGTCATGCTTTTGGAGAATATAGGGACATCGGTTCTTGTTGCTGAAAATCAGGTGTAGTAAACAAGCTTTCCTTATTAAGACTAGTTTAAGGCCCCGTTTGTCTCCCGTCATTCCAAAACATTGTTTGCTACATGAAGATTCTCCATCACACATTCAATAAAATATTGTACACACAAACTAATAAAGTTAGTTTAAATTTCAACTACACATTCTCCAAAAAATAATATTCATTACTCCACTTCTTCTACAATAATGGGAGACAAACATACACTAAATGTGTGAAAAGGTTACACTTTTTTCTAATTATGGATCGTGGATGCATTATGAAAGCTCAAAAGTGTACAATTAAACTTGTTATATTTTTCCAACCTTTATTTGTACTTGTGAAATGTCAATATTAGATCTTCTTGAAGCCATGAAATTTTTGAAGCTTTTTTACCCTAAGATGGCCGTTTAGATTGAAAATTTCATTATTTATCCTTCACTTGATTGCATATTCAGTTCTTATATCCTCCTTGCCCATCCTAGATATTTATTTAAAAAAAAAACAGCAATCAACTTCCTGAAATGCATTACATACTTCTAGCCAAAGATTTTTATATGATAGCTCTCAATAGTGTTTTACTTCTTTTTCCCTTCAGTGCAGTTGCAGAGGAAGGTGGGGGCTCTGGCCCCACTGAAATTTGAGATTTTTTATATGATTTTTAATCTTTATTTACTCTTTAATTTTAACATTTTTTTTTTTTTTTTTTGTGCGTTTGACAAATAATTTTCCGTAGTTAAGTTAAGCCCCACTGGATTTGTATCCTAGCTCCGCCATTGCTTCCATGTCATTTCACCTCAGCATTTTTGTGATATCTACAGAATCATGGTTCCGTGTGTTTACGATGAATGGGCTATGCCACAATTTGTTTCTTGGGATTTAGACNTTTTTTTTTTTTTTGTGTGTTTGACAAATAATTTTCCGTAGTTAAGTTAAGCCCCACTGGATTTGTATCCTAGCTCCGCCATTGCTTCCATGTCATTTCACCTCAGCATTTTTGTGATATCTACAGAATCATGGTTCCGTGTGTTTACGATGAATGGGATATGCCACAATTTGTTTCTTGGGATTTAGACAATCATGCGTTTAGTAGTTAACAGAAGAGAAAATTAAATGGTTACCAATATGTCTTCTATGGCTTCTTTTAATTGTTTTTTCGTACACCTTCATAAAAGTTTGTTGGATTGAAGAATTTGTATAAAGTGCATATCCTGCTACGCATTTGAAGCATCTTGCTTGGGCCAAAACCTTACATAAGCACTGGCATGTCCTGCCTTTCACAAAAAAAACTATCTAATTTTCTTAACGATTACCTTGTGGCAACTTCTGATATTCTTTAAGATAGTTTTCTGAAAGGTTAATATATGCAGATGAAGATTGTATTGTACCTATATTCACTCATGTAGTTGGATATTTGATTTTGCAGCTCCCTGAACTTTATCAGTTGATGGTAGAGGCTGCCAAAATACTGAACATAGAGGCACCTGACTTATATGTACGTCAAAGCCCCGTGCCGAATGCTTACACTCTGGCTATCAGTGGTAAAAAACCGTTTGTTGTTGTTCACACGAGCTTAGTGGAGCTGCTGACGAGAAAGGAGCTTCAGGTCATCATTTTATCTTCTCTAATAGGATGGGTGCTGTTCATTTCTGTAAATTATTAGGTTTTTTTGAATATCATAAAAATTTCCCTTTCATACTTCAAGCTATCCTATAATTGTCCTGTTGTGCAAATTTTCTACCTTTTGAGTGATGTCCCCAGGACTCAAACCCTCGTCACTCTATATCAAGAGCTTATGTGTGCATCCCGGTACCACTGCAATTGCCCAGTGGTAACCTAACAAATAGCATCCCAACGAAGCACCCTAACAGAGATAGCAAAGTATCCTAACAAATAGCATTTCAACAGGGTTAGCAAAGTATCCTACTAATGTTTTGTTGCTCGTATTTAGGCTGTCTTGGCTCATGAGTTGGGTCATCTGAAATGTGATCATGGTGTGTGGCTGACATTTGCGAATATTCTTACACTTGGGGCCTATACTCTACCTGGTAAGCACCTTATGTCTCCATTAGCTAGTTTGGATCAAATGTTGATTTTCTAAAATGCAATTATTATGGTCTTATGTAATGAGCTCCATGGAGTTCAGTTGTTATATGTGGTGTCATTTGTGGATTGCCAATTTACTAAATCTTTGTATCAAAAGACATTTAATACTCAACCAAAGGAAACTTATAGTGCTCAAAATGCTTAGGTTTTCATTGTATTTGTTGATGTCAAAAAATGGTTAGCATTTTTCTAATCAACTTCACAGAAATTGCCAGGTAATAAACAGTTTTACAGGGTTTCTCGTGGGGTCGGAATAAAGCGTTCGTATGAGCTGAGAGTGTATTGTGCAAGTGAATATGTCCCTGGATTTAGAGGAATTGAACCCCTTAAATAGGCAAACATGATATAAGAATCACCCTGGTCATGTCAAGCTACAATATTTTCTCCTTGGATTGTGTGCGGCGGTAGCTCCGGAGGGTTGTGATTGGTTGCTTAGGGAGGCTTCATGTCATGAGGATGGTCTGCAGCCTTAGCTTCTAGCCTAGGATGTCTAATCAACCCTGGTGAATTGGGGTGGTGCCGCCATCATGGGGGGACAATCTACTCTATCGGCAATGATGGCCTCTTTAACTTAATTACTTAATTAGGCTTTTCATTAGTTGTGTCCGACCTTGATATTTGAATTTGGCATACTCATCCGACCTTGGCAGTTCTACCTATGCTTTCTCGAAGATCTCTGGCCCTACTTGAGTGGACCAGCTTTGATCTGACACGGGAGTTCAGTCCGGAACTCGGGTTCAGCTCAAGTTAGGATAGCCATATTATTCATCAAAATCGAAAACTTTACTGTACCATCTGTTTACAGGTCTTGGTGGTCTGATAGCTGAGAGATTAGAAGAACAACTCTTCCGCTGGCTCAGGGCAGCAGAACTTACTTGTGATCGAGCGGCCCTTCTTGTTGCTCAAGACCCAAAGGTATAAAATATTATAATTTATCATTTGCCATTAGTGATTGAGTAAGTTCTTATCCATTAATATCTTCTCTCAATCGCCTACAAGAGGTGGTCATCTCAGTCCTAATGAAATTAGCTGGTGGCTGCCCCTCTATGGCGGATCAATTAAATGTTGATGCTTTCTTGGATCAAGCTCGCTCTTATGACAAGGCTTCTTCAAGCCCCGTTGGGTGGTACATAAGGCCAGTGAAGTTGTCACGCTTTTAACTTTCGATGTTAACTTAACTATAGATAGATTCCCTAATGTGCTCGTTGACATTCAGGAATGCTCAAACAAGGCAACTTTCACATCCTCTTCCTGTTCTGCGTGCACGTGAGATTGATGAATGGTCCAGGAGTAAGGAGTACCAATCTCTTCTTAGCCGTGTGACCCCAGTCAACAGTACAAAATCTTTAGCATCTCATGTGAAATGAGAATAGAAAAAAATCCCTTGGGTGCTCGTACAGGTATTGTGAAGTTTCCAATATGTTCCAAATATTACCTGCAGTGGACCTTTGTATTTTCCTTGTGTGAACCCGTTAAATTAAACCTCTCCCCTGATGATGCAAATCACTCCAGCTGCTTTTATTTGTCGTTATCTATAAGTAATTATTGTTCTTTTTTTTTTTTTTTTTTTTTTTTTGCTCTATTTAAGCAGATATTTGCTGCAAGATAGATGCTACATTGGTTTTGGCTGCTCACTGCATCCGAAGTAAGATTATTGTATGTTAAATTGTTAGAATTGTACAGTTTGGGATTACTACTTAAGTTTGTTGGTCAAATGTGGGATGAGCAGCGAAAAGATATTTGTATCTACAGCAGGCAAGCCATACGCAAGTTGTAAAATTGTCCGTTAAGCATTATTATAAGATGTCAGTTCCTACAAAAGAATCCTAGCTTTATGAAGTCTTGATTATGATATTTATTTCATATATGAATTTTTTCGATTTTAGGTATGGTAATTGCTGGACCTGGCAGATATTTTCTTAGTACCTTAGCATATCCTATATAGTATATATAAGATATATAAGATATCAGATATTCGAGATGATCTAACTAAGTAACATTTGGTATTCACATTCAAAATCCAGTTCTCTATACAGGTCATGCCTATGTTTTCGTTAGTATGATCACCCTCCTGGGAAAATCTTGTCTCGTTGAGATAGACATTTTATACTTTTTCATGCTAACTAATTTACTTCGTGATAGAGGTTATCATCGCTTTATTTTTAAAGTTCTCTTTCTATCAAAATATGCTGCAAAATAAGCTAATTGGAATTTAAGCATATAAAAAAATTCATTTTTTATGGAAGCATCTCCATTTCACATGTAATTGAGAACAAATGAGAGTACAATATCATTTCTATGAAAATTGACTGTGCAATTCTTATTGAACCTTGTTTCTAAATAGTTTTGCAAATGAGTGTGGTCATAGTAGCTAGCTCATTTGTAAAAGGGCTACATGAAGTAAGGCAAATAGAAATATGAGCTGCCGATTGGATTTGTGCCCATGAGAAGCACTTAGAATTACACCATCAATGACCGGACCACAAAACACGCCGTCTTTCCTCTGTGTAGTCTTATAGCTAAGAAAGGTGATTGGTGTTGGACTTGGCTCTCCCTTGAATGTCATAGAATATTTCTTGGCTGCTCCGGTCCCACTGCTCAGTAGAGAAAAATTCTGAGCAGATGCTCCTGCCACAACCCCTACTATGAATTCCCCGGAGCACGAGTCATTGGCGTCTCCCAGCATGAATTCCAAATTATAATTAGAACCCGCTGAAAGTGGTTTTGCTGTTTGTATTCCAGAGACTCCCGAAACAATCTCAATAGCAGCTTTGCCTTCTGGAACGAAGTAGTTTTTGGAGTTTATGTATTTCACATTTCCCATTGTGGTCCATTGCTGTAGAGCGGATTCTACAAGACTTGGTTCCGAAACCAGTAAAACTCCCTCCCCAGAAAAATCCAGGAATGCAGGTCCAGATTCAAATCCACCATTAGGAAGTAGATTATCTGTTTTCACGTGTTTTTTTCCATCAAACAAGCAAGTTATTAGTTAGTTATCCTTTCATTAAATTATAGATGATTAAAGCGAAAAATGTCACACGCAGAACAAAGAGCAGAAGTATATAAATATAAGATGGAGATCAACTTACCACTGTTTTGAGAAGGTGGTCCTATGGTCTTAAGGAGAAGGGTGTCAACCACCGGCCAACATGAGGAATTGGGATCTACATCTGTAGATCCCAATTTGCAGTAAAAGTTTGGTTGATCTTCCCATCTTGACCCAACAGTATAGCGTGTCCATTCCGGGGTAGAGATGCATTGACTCCTGCTGTTACATACCGGACTTCACCTTGGAATGTCCATCCAGGGATAGTGCTGTTTTCATTCAACAAAACAAATGGGGAAGTGGAGTTTGTGGGCAAGTTTATTATTGGGAGTTCGAAATCTGGATTCTGCAAAATATCTGCAAGGAAACAAATTAATTTTGGTGATTTGATTTAGTAGAATAATTGTAAGATTCAAGAAAAATTGCCTGTGTACCTGCAGATGCAATCAACCAGAAGATACAGATGACGAAAATTACTGCCAGCTTCATCTCAGGTTGCCGCTGAGTTTGTAGTGATAATAAATTGGCTTTATGTCAAAATGTCTGTTAAAGGCTGGTTGCAGAATTTAAATGACTTGAGTTCCAAAAAATTTAATAAGATAGGAAGAGAAGGTACTTGGACATTTCGCTGATTAATTGAACACATTAGATTAAAGTCAATGGGTTGATTTTGGAATATATAACACTGCCAGTCGTTTGAAGTTGACCATCAAGTGCTCCAAAATTGAAAAAAGAATTTTATGATTTTAAAATAGCAACAAGAAAAGAGTTGTTGGGGAGTTGCCTTTAAAATAACCAAAATAGAAAAAAAGGACTAATTTGTCATAAAAGGAAAGATATTGGGATGATCTAATTCCTTCTTGTAACTGAAGGATGGATTGTATTGTTGACAAAGTGGCATAGCATAGCTTGCCTTGGTTCAGTTCAAATTGAATTAATTGTTTTTTTTTTAAGGAAAAAATGTTAGTTTAGCATCCTAGTTTTTCTTGTATTGTTTGTGCAAAAGAGTAGAATTATGGGCGTGGGAAAGGTTTGGTAATATTTTTAGGACGACACTTGGGGTTTGGACGTGTGAGAGAAATTTTATTCTTCTCTTTAAACACGCGTAGCACTAATGTAAAAATTCGCAATTCTTATTTTCTTCCTTCTTTTGAAAGAAAAGAGATCTGAATCAACAACAGTTGGAAAAGCATTATGGGATTATATGTTTAAATTTGCATAATATAAATTCTCTAAAAAAACATAACTAAACAGTATAATCTGTTAGTTTAATTTTAGCCCTTCGAGTAAATTTATTTGTGACATTTTGAAATAAAATAAAATATAATAATTTATTTTTCCAGTGAATTATTTGTATTAATTTGAGCTTGCATTTTGTTCATGGATTGCTTGATATTATAAATCAAGTGTTTAAGTTGTTAAATAAGGAAAGATTTGATTTATAATTCGATCTAAAAGTTTATTGTCCACAATCGGTAAATAAAGACGAACACTTTATTTTGATAAGATTGTCTCAATTTTATTTAAAGTTGATCTTGACTTTAGCAATAAAATTGATTGTACATTTTGGAATGTATTAGACTGGACCGCTTGAAATTAATTTATGGAGTTGACCACTTGAATTTAATTTCACTTGAATATTGTATGTAGTACCTTAATCCTAAGCGAGTAATGAACTTCGATTACTAACTTGAAGTTTTTTGAGGTATCAATGAGTGAGATTAAATTACTGATCAATATCTCGATGCCTTGGAAATTAAAGTGAAATAATTGAAGAACATATATTCGCGATATGGAATCCGTAACCTATTTAATAGGCACGATCATGAAGAGATTTTCTAAGGAACAGTTAAATTTGAGCTCAGTGATTTGACGTGATTGTTGAATTAATATTGTGATGTGATCACGATGAACTGTCAAATAGAAAATGGGATTGAGGATTTAATGCATATTTGGAAAATGGCTTTTTTGGTCAATTTACCTAGTTCCAAATATTCAACGTGATTAACATGGGAAATATATAAGAGCAATTTGTCAAATGATATAATTATTGTAGCTTCAGTAATTTCAATTAAATCAAGAGTGCAATCATATTTTTTTAGTGGAATAGAACGTGATTAATAAATTATCTAGACCAATAAAGAGTTGATTGGGTCAAGATTAATTTATTGGAGCTTGATTTAATTGGGTCCGTTTGGTCTCTTTAGTGGCTTCAAAATAAGAACCGGATAAATTATAAGTTATAATTTATTATTAACTGTAGTAATATAATTAATTAAATCGAAATGTGTCTTGCATGTGCCAAACATGTGCCATCTAGATATGGAGGTTATAATTTGGATAAGTATGAAAAGAGAGAGTTCTTTTGGGATTGGAATACTTGTGAAACAAATCTACACAAGACACGTACATTTTGGTAGGTGGTTTAATTAACATGTGCAAATAATTTCTTGTGCCCACACACAAAGAAACTACCCTACAATTTATTTTGAGTTCTTGAAGAACACTACAGAAGGCCAAAAGGTTTGAAAATAAAAAATCAAGAAAATCAAATCAGGAGATTTGAAGGTGAAATCAAAGAGATCAAAGATCAAAGAAACTTTCGTAACACACGTTACAAAAGTAATTCCTAAAACATCTATGTGCAAGTTATATTCCAAATTATTTCACTCTAGTTGATACGCAATTTTAATAAAAATCGTACACATATCCAACATAATCGACAAGATTAGAATCATCTAATTTACCTCATCAAGCGTGCAACGAGTGTTCAAGATTACAAAATCACATATCACCGTCCACCAAGCTCAACCCGGGTGTCTTCTTCAAACTTCCTTCTTTCATCACATTCCTCCTCTGTGACACATCCTCCCATCTTCCAGCTTCTGCATACATATTGGACAAAACAACATATGCCCCGTGATTATCAGGATCCAAAACAAGAATTTCCTTTGCCACTCGTTCAGCAACCTCAATATTTCCATACTCCTTACAGGCACTTAACAATGCTCCCCAAATCACCACATCAGCCTTCCAAACCATTCCCTTTATCAGCTCTTCAGCCTCCAGCAGCCGCCCAGCTCTTCCAAGCAGGTCAACCATGCATCCATAATGCTCTAGCTTGGGATTAATACCATAAACCTTCTCCATTGTATAAAAGATTTGGCAACCATAATCAAACAGGCCAGCATGGCAGCACGCAGATAAAACCCCAACAAGGGTGATATCGTTAGGCATCATTCTTTGTTTGTCTACCATTTTAAAGAATTCTAGCGCTTCATTAGCATGTCCATGGACAGCCAGCCCACAAATCATTGCATTCCAGGTTGCAATATTTCTCTCTTTCAAACTATGAAAACACTGTTTTGCTTCGGGGATTGCTCCATTCTTTGCATACATATTCACCAATGCAGTCCCAAGAATCACTCCTAACTCATTCCCTCTCTCTGCCATATACTCATGAATTTTCTTTCCCAAATCCAAACGCCCTGACTGAGCGCAAGCTGATAACACTGAAGATAAAGTTACTCCATTAGGCTCGTATCCGTTAAAAATCATATCATTAAACAGCTTGATTGCTTCATCAGCAAAATCATTCTGAGCATACCCACATATCATCGTCGTCCAAATAGTCGAGTTCCTCTCAGAAGCTTCATCAAACACTTTCCGTGCATCCCCCAAGCCAAACGAAACCGAGTACCCTCTTATTAAACCATTAACAACATGCAAATCTAAGTCCAGCCCAAATTTCAACACATGGGCATGCATTTGTTTACAAGTTTTAATAGAATTTAGATTACAGCAAGCCTTGAGGACAAAAGGGAATGTGTGTTTCCCAGGAGTTACACCGAACCTCCGCATATCATTGTATAGAAGCAGGGCTTCTTGAGGGTTTTGGCTACTGGCTTGAGCTCTTATGATTGTGTTCCACATGAATGAATTGGATTCTGGGGTGCTCTTGAAGAGTTTGAGAGCGTGATTGAGATCCCCGGAATCTGCCAGAGCACAAAAGTTTAGTAACCGGCTGGCGGCGTAGGTGTCATGAATGCGGGCGGTGGTGATCATTTGGCAGTGGATTTGCTTGAGCTGAGCCATTGATACGCATCCGTCCGCAAGCAGAGAAAGATTGGCAGGCTTTGCTAATGTTATTGAGAAAGCTAGTTTGCCGATTGAAGGTGGTTTTGGCGGGATCATTCAGCCTGGATATTGATCTTATTATAGGATTGATATGAATTTGGCATCATCTATGCTTATAAATAGAAGACCCTCCCAGTAATATCCAAGTATGCACTTGTAGTTTTCTTTCTTTTGCGTTTGGTGCTCTTATCGTAAATTATTTGAAATGTCGTGGATGGAAGAGTTCTTCGTCCCTTTACACTTTTACGAAGAAGTAAGGTGAGCACAAGAGAAGCCTTTCTGTGGCATCGTCACCATAGAGTTTAAACTAACTATAGCGAAGAAAATTCTCCAGTAAAACTACTGAATTGATATAGATGACACATTTAATCATCACTAATCTCATGGTCATATCAAACAATCAAGGACCAGAAGTACTTTGACAAGGTTAATCCAATTTTATTCAATATATACAGAAATGATGCAGTTGGTACCGATTGGATTAGTGATATTCAGATTACACATACATTCACAGAGTGATATTAAATACGGAAACAATCTTGGTATCTAGTGTTTCTTTAATATCATGATTTGGGATCCTGGTTCTTTAAGATTTCTTCCTTCCTCCCTCAAGTCAAGCTACCATTATGGAACAATTTAAAATGAAGTGACTAAGTCGATTTCTGCCACTGTCAACAGGTCTCCACTGGACTTCCCCGGTATTAGCATCTGGGCAGCAGGTATATATGGCCATGCAATTCCCAGCAGAGGATGCTCCTACTACCAACAGTTCGTTTCCCAAAGACTTGAATGCAACACCCCAACCTCTGCTGCCATCAGCTCGTACTGGAACTGGCCCCAAATGCTTCCATTCATTCGTGTTCTTCAAGTACATCTTCAGCTGGTTTGAAGAAGCTTCGAGCGAGTATAACTCGTTATTTACAACAGCAACAAGAGGCGGTGAATGGGCTAATTGTACTGGATCATCTTTCAACATGTCTGGTATGAGCTTCCATTTATTTATAGTTTCATCGAAAAATTCACCGCATGTTAGTTCTCCATGTTCATTTCGTCCCCCAATCACGTAAAATCTATTGTCCATGTAACATCCAGAACAAAGTTTCCTCCTCCTCTTCATCCTTGGAAGTAGTTCCCACGATCCGTCATCTTGATTATATTTTTCAGCAGAATCGTAGACTTCACTGTTCGCTGCTGCCCCCATCCCACCGGCCACATAAGCAGAGGTACCACAAGTTGCAGATGCAAACAAGCATCTTGGGCTAATCATAGATGGACCTTTGTACCATTTATTCTTTGCCAATTCGTATCTCCAAAGAACAAGACCATCTATCTCATTGCCTGAGACAAGAAGATGAGTCCCGGCACAAAGGGACTCTTTATCTCCCAATGAAAAACAAGAATCTGATGGTAAAATTGGCAGCTTCCTTCGAGACTTAAATTCTCGATCAAATGTCCACCAACTGCTTTCCCCAATTGCCAACATGAAAACAGAAGATTCTTTAAATCCGATTTCCCTCCTAATCTTATAAAGCTCACCACTGTTTAAAAGAGCCAAACACCTCTTATTCACAAAGCTTAATTTCCAGTACTGTGACCTTGGAAATCTAGCAAAAACTAGGCTCTCTAACTCATAGCTAAGTGATGACCAGTGAGAATAATCTGCATCCTGAGGTTCATCACCATTAGTACCAGAAGAGGAAGACCTGTTGTGATCTGGTTTATCGTCATGCTCCCACATTCTAAACTTCTTCATACGATATCCCTCCTTTTCTTCTTCAGTTTCTCTCGTGTGTGCTTCAAACGTTGATTTAACAACTTCAGCTCCAGTTTTCATCTAATTAAAAGAAAAGAAAAAAAAATTCACACATCATGCATAATAATCCATATAAAGTGAAATGTCAACATCAAAACCAAGTCCAAATCCTGGAACTAGGTGTACCATATTTATACGTGTACAGATCGTGAATTGCCAAGAAGAAAGATAAGCGTACCAGGGGAAGTCAAAAAGGACATCACGAATAACTATATAACCCCCTCATCCTCATCAGTATAAATAGATAGACGAAAGGTCCAAAGAGGGCCCCCACCCCAGTATTTGATGAAGGGAATTTAAACACGTATATGAATACGATTTTTCTTAAAACAGTGTTGCTAATAAATATCCAATAGCATATCAAGAATTAACGGCGTAATTAGTTAGTGTAATTAATAAATGGATAGTTACCAAGATAAACAGTTATTATAAAATTTGGTCCATCAACATCTGTCCCACTCACTTCACACTAATTTCTTTTTATACTTTTTCTAACTCCACAAAATTCTGTACTTTCCGATATTTCTTATTTGGAAATTTTGTTTGGACTTGTCCTTGCGTGAATAGATTGTGCTCGAATAATTAACGAACAAATCCTTTTCCCAATAGCTTACCAATCTAACTCTAGAAAGTGGGAGTAGTGGATATAGCCCCTGTTTGATGCACATTTTTAAGGAAAAAATGTATTTTAAATAGTGATGTGATGAAAAATATGTGGTTAAAAAAATCAAAAGTTTTGAATTTTCGTGTAATATTTTTTTATTGAAAATTTTAATATTGAAAATGAGTATTGAAAAAATGCATTTTTTAAAAAACGAGGATCAAACGAGGCTATAAAAGAAAAATCCCAAAACCCACAAACAAGTGGGATTGGACGAAAGCAGTATTCACCTCAAACCTTTAACTAAAAGAAAATCTCCAGCTCCACTAATTTCTTTTCTAATTTGTTCACAGTGCTTTAGCACTAACTGACATATTATGCTCCTTTTTATTTTTAACTAATTTCAAGAAACTCGGGGACCTATACTGACCTTCTTTCCATGCCCATCTGTCGTGGGAATTCCCAAAAGTTTTTCTGTAAAACTGCCACCTAAGTCGTACTAGTAAATATACTTTAGTAAGTTTGTGGACCAAGATGAAAATATTGAATATTTTTTTACTGAAATAATCCTTTTTTTTAATTTATTTAAGAATTCAAATAAATTTTATTGCAGCATCCATAAAATTTAATGACAGTGGCATATGCACGTGATTAACTTGAATCCACCACGAGCCAAATCCTTTTCACTCAAATAACTTGAGTGCCGATTGAAACCCAACCAATTAAATTTTTTATCTCAAATTATTGTAGAATTCATCAATCTTTATTTCTTCGTATCAAAAGTTCTCTTCTAAGAATCCATGGATTCTACATTAATTTTAGATGCACTGCCATCTTACCAGTAACATATATTAGGGTGTGTTTGATGAATATTATTGATGAATGAATGTATTTTAAATAGTAATATGATGAAAAATGTGTAATTAAAAAGTAAGAAAAAATTATTGATGTAATAAAAAAAACTATTTTATTGAAAAATATGTGATTGAAAATAAATTTTGAAAGAACGTGTACTACACAGTAGCTAAACTTCTCGACAAATTGGTGCAAAGTTGAAATATGCTATGCATAAACTTTCTTGAAAATGCAGCACTATCTTTTAATAATTTCATGTCACGTGGTCTCTTGTACGAAAGGGAAAATGAAAGATTATTTCACTAGTCATTATTCATCTTCTTCATAATTATTAATAAAATGATACTAAAGATTTTGATCTACGAATCATATTAGAGTAAGGTGGTATGGGCTTTTTGCACATGCATGCATAAAGCCGTATCTTGTGCTTATTGTCAAGTTTAGAATAACACTTGTCGCCTTAGGTATCAACTATCAAATATAACCAGAGTTGTTTCAAATTGCCTACAATTATTCAATAGTGTTGATGATCACCACCTAACGTGACAGTGGCATCAACATTGCTGATAAATACATTACCCATTTTCCCATGTGTAGAATGGTGAGTAGTTGGTGTGAGTTGGGTATTGTAGCTGACAGTAAATATAATTTCTATCTTTAAATTTGTCGAATATACAACAAAAGTGAAATGATATAGAGAATAGTAGCATGATCCTCTGCAAAAATGTCAAGAAATAGGGGTGCTAGCTCCAAATGCAAATTTAGAAGACTTAAGATACTAGAAATAAAAGTTTAAGGTCACTCGTCATAAATTTAGGTG
>CAIGRN010007623.1:0-39520 GCA_903798345.1 Fraxinus anomala | reverse complement strand
GTTCTTTGAGCTTCATCTGACTCTAAAGGTCAAAACTATGATGTTCATCAACCGCCATTAACGGCCATCTGCAGTGTACCAGAAAGATTGCACTGTGTACATGCAGTAGGGGCCTGTTGGCCTTTTACTGACAATAATCACTTTTCAAATTATTGTTCCTCAATTATGGACATAACACAATCAGATAAAATTTAACATGTCCAGATCTCCATCAGGAAAAAAAGATGAAATAATTAAACTTTTATTATGATTCGGTGGTTGGCTATGTGAATTCTTTTTCATTGTTTCGTTCTGTTCATTGCTAAATCATCATTACCAATCACATTGGGTGGGGTCGCTCTATTGAATACGGATTTCTTTAGGTCTATGCCAGTTTGACCTTTTACTTAATTTAAAGTGCATAAGAAAAGCCAAGGATTAGGTGAAGTCGTGACTTGTATTTAAGGAGACTCGTGTCGGTGTAGAGAGGCATTGTGGAAGTTAGTTCCCCCACTCCACTCTCAATCTTTTGAATTTCCTTTTTCGTGTTTGAGAATCCCCCCCCCCCCCCCCCCNCCCCCCCCCCCCCCTCTCTCACACAGAGAGGGAGAAATGGGAAGGCCTCCTTGTTGTGAGAAAGTTGGTATCAAGAAAGGTCCATGGACGCCGGAAGAAGACATCATCCTTGTCTCTTACATCCAAGAACATGGCCCCGGAAACTGGCGTTCAGTACCTATAAACACCGGTATCTCAGTCATCCACAATTAGTCGATTTTAATCTTCATCGAATAAATTATTTTCAAGCTTGTTTTGATTTAATTTCCCTTTTTGTTTAAGGTTTGTTGAGGTGTAGCAAAAGCTGCAGGCTTAGATGGACTAATTACCTGAGACCTGGAATCAAAAGGGGAAATTTCACTCCACATGAAGAAGGAATGATAATCCATCTCCAAGCTTTATTGGGCAACAAGTAATGTTTTCGGAACCCTAAATTTTGACTCACATAATTCTGTAAAATGTCGACAAATAATTATATAGAAATCCATTTTTTTCCTTCACGATAAAACCAATTATGAACTAGAATAGACTCGAGTTTGCCCCACACATGACAAATTTTTTGAAGTTGCTTCGTTATACTTTGCATCTCAACTTGATTTCTCCTCTGGGCAACCTTGGATGAACTATGTGAGTAAACATTTCATAGTAGCCTCGTTAGCTGTACGTCTGTATTATAACCCTATTATGCTTTATTTTAACCTGCTTTTTCGGATAGATGGGCAGCTATAGCTTCATATCTTCCACAAAGAACAGATAATGATATCAAGAATTACTGGAACACCCACTTGAAGAAGAAGATAAGCAAGTTTCACTCAACTTTGGATCCCCAAACGGCATCTAATTCAACCATTTTTCAGTTTACGACCCAGAATTACACGGATAATTCTTCAGTATATGCCTCAAATGCAGAAAATATATCAAGACTCCTAGAAGAATGGACGGGATCATCTTCAAAAACTATCACTGCCCCTAATGGAAATCGCGAAGAATTGCCACGCATTATCAGCACGAAAAATAGTCGAACTGAATGTAGTTCTTCTACTGCACCATCATTTCAATGTTATAGACCACAGGTTGATCAGGAAGGCAAAAATATGATCCCTACTGATGAATTTGAATCTATATTGTCATTCAATAACCTAAATGCCACGGCCTGGAAAAATTTGTCCTGCTATTCGAATCGAAGAGGTCCTGAAAGCAGTGACATTGATCAGAATACCAAAGCCGAAAACAATCCTCCATTGTCATTTCTTGAGACGTGGCTGCTGGATGAAACTGCAGGTCAAGAAGTGATGGAACTCCCACAAATATTCTAGTTCAATCAAAAGTAACCTATGGAGAAAAATTGATGCAGAAATGGAAAGGATCCGTATGAATTTTCAGAAGCTAATCTCATGCTAGGGTTCCATAAAGTTGGATATCTCTACTGGTTTTTTTTTTTCCTTTAACAACTGTTACTTTATTACATATTGTTTCTTGAAACGCTATTTGAAGCGTTTTATTTATCTGTTGTCGTCTGTAACCTTCTGATAAATTATTAAATCAAGAATGAAACAAGAATGAATTTAAAAATAGGTAAAAATAAGTTACTTTTAAGTAAATATTTACTTCCATACATAATTTGGACGAGTATATTTTTCTTACTTTTAATTAAAAAAGTTATTTTGTCGAATTTGCTTACAACTTGGATCGATCACATACCAATCACGACTACCAGTCTACCACAGGTGATGTAAACCAACCTTGGATATCATACTACGAAGCCATATTAATTATGACCGATGAGTAGAGAAGGAGAAATGAATAAGAACATTAAACCTATAGTAAAAGCACCCATTAAATCCTCAGCAAATGACAGAGGGTATACATGTCAGAGGTAAAGTCAATGCAAACCCACAAAAAATTCATTTTTATTATAGACCCTAACAAGTCAATGCAAACCCAAAATAAGATATAGACCCTTTATTATGGGTATGGCTAAGCTGAAGAAGTTTACTTTTTTGTAGAAAGATCATTTTTAAAATGAACACATTTTTTTTTTTTGGTGGTGAAAGGTACAAATAAGTAAATTATTTAGGTAAATAGTAAGCTAAGCTAAACAACTTCTTTTACATAGAAAAAGGAAAAAAGTAACGTATTCAAATATGTTTGAAATTAAAAACTACTTAAAGAGTGATTTCTCGTATGTATTTTAAGGGTTAGCTAACATTTTAAATCTCAATTTACGTTACGTATATCGATCGCCGATGGAAGAAGTAGAACGATAGCCATGGAATATATATAGAAGTAAGTTATTTCCTATATGTTTGAAAGTAAAAAGTTATTTAAAAGTAACTTTTTTCAAGGTCAGCCGAAAATGCTCCTCAAAATGTTTGGAGCTCGACTCACATTAGATTTTACGTATTCTCGACTGACCAAAGAAGTAAAAAGATAGCCATTGAATGTAGTGGACGGCATAGTGTCACGGAAGTCTTGTTTCTGAATAAGGTAAATGCTTGCTAGCTTGGAGTTCCCTTCCTTTCTTCCTTCCTTCCTTCCACAATACTAAAAGAGGGAAACATGTGACCTCCTTTGACGTTATGGGGTGGGAAGCTCAAAAATGCTTGCTGGATCCACATATACCATAAAAAGAAATTGTAAAATTGGGTCGAATTTTAATTTTAATTTTATCAGTATTATAAATAGTACATCGAAACATTTCATTTAAGAAATGAAGCTTTTACCGAGAGTATAGATTTATTTATTTATATTTTAAACAATTTTTTTAGTTCAAGAAAATGGGAAAAAATCGTAATATATAGACATTCTTATCTCGCATACTTGTACATCTACTAATATACAAGAATATATATTCACCAATTAATGGTAGGCCATGTCATCAGTATTTAGCATAAGTTAAACATCGATACTTTGAAGATCATTTCTTTATGTGTTACTAATTTTGTTGGCCAAATCTCGTCCATCATTCAAATCGAGGGATTTTTATAATTAAGTTTGCTCTTGAATTCCAATCTCATTGATCTTTTAATAAAAATAGCTTCTTCTTTTTCTTTTTAATAATGTCTAATATTGTCATAAGTTACTGGTTATAATTCTAAAAAGATTGAAAATACATGTATAGCAAATTTTGTTAGTTGTCATATTTAATTTTATTAATTCTAACTTAACAAATATTTTAAATGAAAATAAATTGACACATTACATCACTTTCCACATTATCACCAAAACTACCCAGCAATAACCATGTGTTGGCATGCATGTGATATAAAAACTATACCTTTATCATGACAGAAACAGAGTTGGATATTTGGTCAAGGGACCATTCCATGCAAAATTACAAACCCTACATATTACTAAGGCATACCTACAAAGTAAGTACATGAGATGAATTTATTTTTTTGATGACGCATGGCACAATTCATGATTAGATGATGTGAAAAAATAAACACCCAGACAAGTGATGACCCATGTCACCCCACCCTTGTCAACGTTCATGTCCAATGAGCATTATTCGAGCTAAAATGTTATTAATGGTCAAACTTAATTTGTGGATCTGTCAACAAATATTATAGATTATTTGGCTTCATAGGTACTCTCAAAACTAATTAAATTAATAGCCTTAAACCTAGGGTTAATTAAGAATTGGACCAAATGCAACAAGAAAAGCAAAATATGGATATGAAACTTAGCATGATTATGAAACCTATAACCATGTCAAAGACACTATATTGTTCTATGCAAGTAATAAGGACTCAATATTGAATCCATTTATTCCAAGTAATTAATTGAATTTTGCTACTTCGTCAAATAATTTTACCTGAATCAAATTGCCAGAATGAGTTGGCAAATTGTGATTGGATAGTTGGAAAATATTTTTGACCCAACTACCAATGAAATGCTGCCAATGTTAATCTAGCATAATTCTAATAAAATCAATATGATAATGTAGCATAACTCGAATTAATTAGAAAGCTGAATTTTACTTGATAAATCAGAATGAGTTTTAGACACATAACGAGTCAATTTGGAAAGAAAAATCCAAAAATATCATATTGATATCCTTGTTTGACATCCATTCTATTTCTCATTTTTTTCTTTTTTCTTCATTTCAATCACACATTCTATCAATAAAATAATATTACCCATAAATTCAAAAATTCTCCATATTTTTTAACCACATATTCTTCCACCAATCACTATTCCAAAATCTATTATTTCTCCAAAATGGATGTCAAACACAAGCTAGACACGTTCTTGCATGTTCGCCCGCACAAAAAAAGTCAAAAACTTGATAATGATCGACATTGTACACATTGATCTATTGAGGGTAAATGTTAAATATATGTGGTCTAATTGTTTATCAAGTGTCAATTTGAAATATAGTCTACTCTCTCACATCTCTACATTGTCTAACTATTTATGGAGAATACTATTTAGTTGAAATATTTTGACCAAGAACCAATTATATCATAGTCCAGAAGTGTTGCTTAAAGTCTAAAAAGGCTAGGATACATAACGAATAATTAAAATTTGTACCAACCTATTTTTACTAGATGATTTGTTATACTGACCATTTGGTCATTGCAATTAAATTGATTGCTTGCAATGACCATAAGCATATCATAATTGAGCCCATAATTTATCTTGTACAACTAATTTTAAATGAGTATTTGACTAGTCAAATTTGAACAATTTAGTTAATCCAATTTTTTAGAATTGATTTATCCCATTCTAGTACAATTGATGAACTTGGATGTATACGTAGATCTATATTTCTTTTTCTTTTTTTAATTTTTACAGTGAATTTAAATAATTTCCATTGAAGAACTCTTCTATATTTATGTTTACTCAATGTCAATTTAAAATGAAACTAAGGTCATTCCAAGTCTAAGTATCAAGAAAACATGGAAAATGCCTACTATGACAAATCCCATACAATAATTAAATAAAGGGTAAATTGTATTTTTCGTTCTCAATCTTTGCTTCGAGTAGTAGTTGTACCCCTATCCTATTTTTTTTTTTTTTTTTTTTTTTAATCTTTTGCTGGTTTTAGCTCAAAATCTTCCACTAATTAGCAGAGGTTACTTTTTTGGACGATTTCCATCCAAATATGTCGTCAAATGGGTTTGCCGAACCCTTTCCTCTGGAGCAACTTCTGCCACTCAAATCTACTTACTACCCTAATGCTATAATATTTGCAATTGAATGGATTGTCCCAAATTGAAATGAATAGCATAAATAACATTGAAAGAACATTTAAAAACAAAGTAAAAGCATCAAATTAAGTGGGCATATCTACCTATGTTCTTGCACCAGCCTGTCAATCATGTGGAATACTTAATTTCAAATATTATTCGTAATAATGTCTATTAATATGTATCGAACGTGCCTTCACCTTTTAAATCATTGAATCGTGAAATTATGTCACACATATCTATTTGGTGAGCCATCATAAAATAAAATTGAATTTTGAGCTATTGAATGCCCGATTTGATTCTTTTAAGACCATGTTTTTTGCTAGAACAACCTAATCGTATGTCGATACATTTGTATGTATCAGTGACATTCCAACCCAGCCCATCAAATTTGTTCAATGAAAAAAACCACATATTCATGACATTTAAAAGTGACATTCTTCTGAGTGAATGAAGAAAGTGTTCAGTCCAAATCGTTTGATCATTGATAAGGATTTTTTTACCCATTTTGTTAGTAGATTTTATTCACAAAACTAATTAAACCTTCTCAAGAGTGATCAAATATAAGTAGAATATGTTACAAAGCAAAGAAGAAAGTCAACATTAGCATAATTTGAGTGATTCAAAAGTCCGACCGAGTTGGTAATTATCGATCGATGTAACATACAAAACACGTGGAGTAGAAAATGTTTATGCATGACTTTTTAAATTTATTTGAAATAGCCTTTTTTTCTCAATATGTTTTTAAAGGAAAATGTTATGTTAGTATCTAACATAAAGCAACGGATGCATTCATTATTACAATTTTTAATTAAAACCAAGGTGCTAGCTAGGAAAATTATTTGGTTTTTATAAAGGCGCTAGTTGGGAATGTGAGAAACTGGACTAAATGGGCCTGGTTTACCCCCCACCCCCAACCCAATGTCTTATGGACCCCCAAAATGAGTTGTATTCTGATCCAATACAGGGACTATTGTCTCGTGGGCCTCTAATAACCTATTCAATTTTACTCCATCCTTATGTTTGAGTAACTTTAGTTAAAAATCAAAATTTTAGTAGATTTTTATAAAAGTTGCATAAACGTGTAAATCAAAAGTCAATAAAAATTGCGAATCTCATTGGACAACAAATTTTTAGGTGACCAACTTTTGATTTTTGTAGCATCTGAGGACGAATTATGTTAACTATCATGTTAATTAGCATGATTACATTACATAAAAACATAATTGGAAAGTTGAAAACAACAATAATCTTTCTCAATCTCTCTAGTCCAATTAGATCATTGTTATCATCGACAGCCATCCCTTACCTCACTTCTATTCCCCAAAAAATAACAAATGAGAAGACAAGAGAGGGTAATATAGCAACTGGGTCCTCAACCTTTTATTGGATAGGTGGGTCCCTACTCCCCCAGTCTTTTGGAATTTGGGTCTCCAATTTCTCAATTTCATAGCATCTTGGTCCGAACGGGTTTATGTTAATACTAATGCTAATTTTTTTTTTTTGTTTATTAAAAAGACAATTATACACATATTTGCAATTAAAATAATAAAAAAGGAATAAGATTTCTTATAGGAAAACAAGCATTCTTCCTACCTACCATAACGTGCCCCTTCCCCTTCCCCTTCCCCTTCCCCACCTCCACCAACTCCAATTAGCCACCCTAGATGAAAATAGAGAAAAAATAAAAGAAAACATGGGGGCACAGATCTATTAAGATTTGAGGTTCCATCCTAAAATATCAACTTTATTAATAGAAGTAATTCAAATCCTTTATAAATTGGTTTATATTTTTATCTTTATTCTATGTGAGATTTTATCCATTAACATACCCCCTTAAGATAGTGACTCGTTTGAGCATGTCAATCTTGAAATTTGCATACTCAATTTTTTTGAGTCTTGATCGGATCGAATCGTTCGTTGGAACTTATTGGGCTCTGATAAAAATTTGGGGTTCTATCTTAAAAGGTTAACCTTGCTAAGATGAGTAACTCAATTCTTTATAAGTTGGTCAATATTTTCATCTTTATTCGATGTGAGATTCTATCATTTAACATGCCCCGCAAGATGGTGGCTTGTTTGAGTAGACAAATCTTGAAATTCGTATACTCATTTTTTTGAGTTTTAATCGGATTAGAGTTTAATGAGGCTTGATACCATATTAAGATTTGAAGTTCCACCTTAAAAGGTTAACCTTATTAAGAGAAGTAGTCCAAAGCCTTTATAAATTGGTCTATATTTTCATCTTTATTCGATGTACATTTTCTTTCCATTTTCGTTTAGTTTCTTCAATAAACTCGTTCTTATGTCTTTTACTCCTCCAAACAATATTTCGACAAAAACTGATTGCATGTAACTTGACAAATCCAAATTTAAAAGTTTAAGAATCTAATAGCATAAAAAAGAGTTTTGGTTTGTTTGTCCATTATTCATAGACAAGGGACTTTTGCTGTAATAAAAGTTTAAAAATTAAAAATCCGAATATCATATTTGCAAATTGCAGGTCAAAACAGTCCAACAAAAGAATATAAATAACATTCAAAAATTCAATTTTGAAAAGAAAAAAAAAATGAGTGGGGAGTAAAAAGACAGTACGGGGCTCAACCATGCCAATTTTGAAAAGGGCAAAAACGGCGAAAATGAGTATAAAATAATAAAATAAAAGCATGGCTCACGTGTTCGTCTGATACTGGTGTTAGAAATTGGTCCCACAAGAAACCAGGGGCAGCAGCTTATGGTTGGACTTGGCGTGGACATTGGAGAAGAAGATTGGTAAATTTTGAAAAAATAAATAAACATTCATTTTCATTTTAATTTTTAGGTCTGGGTTTAATTTGACTAATCCTATCCCATTCTATTACTTCAAGATTCTCTTTTCTGGTCTCAAGTATGATATGATATATAAATCTTTCCCAGAAAACGATTAGTTTTGGAATATTAAACAAGATCATCACTACCCTGTTTGTTTATTCTGTCTAGAGTTCATTCTTATGTTATATATATGTCATTCTTTCTTGAGTAGATTGCTCAACAGATAACCCTTTCTGTGATTCAGATATTTCTGATTTCTTGAAATTATGGAGTTCTTGGAAACATCTCAAGGCCAATTATATATTGGTGTTGCTGTTGGGCTTATTGCTGTTGGTGCCGCTGCATACGTCTTGTTTTCGTCCAAAAAACCCAAAGGTTTGATTTATTATGGAGATCTGTATTATATAATTTTGAGTGCAAATTTTATTTTATTTTTCATAAATAATCTATTGTATGCTGTAAGATTTATGGATTTCTTTTATGGCTGATTTTTATTTACTTGGATGATTTTTGTGAGTAGTTTCTAAGGTTGGTAGGTATTGATTTTCTGCTTAAGGATAAAAATCTTAAAATTTTCAATACCTTATGTGGAGATTCTTGATTGTCATTGGGGAAAAATGAAACAAAAATGTTGTGTGTGCTGAACAGTTTGCTTGGATCCTGAGAATTTCAAGGAGTTCAAGCTTGTCAAGAAAACACAACTCAGCCATAATGTAGCGAAGTTCAAATTTGCACTTCCTACACCTACTTCTGTGCTGGGACTTCCTATTGGGCAGCATATAAGTTGCAGGTTAAGTCATCCGACTTGGTGGTTTGCTAGTTATACATAATTGTTGTTTTGAATTTCAAAAGAAGGATCGGAGTTGCATGTTGTCTTTACTCTTTACTTCAATTGCATATGGTCTTTTTGTGCAGGGGTAAGGATAGTCAAGGTGAAGAGGTTATTAAACCATACACTCCAACCACTTTGGATTCTGATGTTGGATATTTCGAGTTAGTTATAAAGGCACGTGTCCCGAGTTTATTTTTTCAATTTAGCTGTGTATGTAGATCTATTGAGCATCCAATTTCTACTTTTGTCTCATTTCGTTGGTTTGTTGATATGGATCTTGCATGTTATTAGATGTATCCACAAGGAAGAATGTCTCATCATTTCAGAGAAATGCGTGAAGGTGATTATCTGTCTGTAAAAGGACCAAAGGTACACTTTGTTATATCAACTTGAGCTATTTTGCATGCCAATAATGTGAAAATAGTATCGTCATTTTGGCCCACCTCCCCGGGGGGAAGACAAAATACGCTGTAAAGTTCACGTGGAACCTGATTCTTTACTGATATACTAAAAGAAGGAAATGGGATATGAACAGTATTGGATTTTCATTGTTTTGTCTAAATTTGAATTTCAGATGATTATTTGACTTTTATTAGTTACATATCACAAAGTCTAGTTATGTACTGAAATAGCTAAAATCTTGCAGTCTATTGTGTTGTAAATCCTTTTCTCCCGTAGAGTTTTATTGATAGATTAAAATACTCGCTTGAGAATTGATTGTAAAATGACATCTAGGGTTCGTTACATACAATCCTTAGACATGGGGATTTTCACGTCCTCAAAGTCTAAAATAAATTGATCTAGTAAATTTGATGTGCTGCTTCATTTTATTCTTAAGAGGAGTACAATAAGCCTATGTTTAGTTGATGTTTATAAAGTATTTATAAGTACTCAAAACTATTTTTTATCCATATATTTTTAGGGACCCACAAGTGCTACCTATTTATCCACTGTTCATTTCTCTCTATTTATAATTTAAAACATTTATGAACACTTCATGAACATGCTTTAAATCATTTTATTCCTAGAGTACAATAAAGAGAATGAAGACATTGAATCTTTGCATTAAATCGAAACATCTGATGTAGCACTTTCTGACGTACGCGTGGAACACGACAATTTCTTTCTGAGGTCATGACATTATCCACCTCACAGCATGAGGACTAAGTGCTTGTTTGTGTTTCATTATAAGCTCCTTGTAATTTAAAGGTCAAACTTTAATATTAACAACACATTCCATAGGATCTACAACTATTGTCCAATTATCCATCTCCAATTTCTATCACATTATAATTTCTGCAACTTATAATGAAACACAAACAAGTACTAAATCTAATCTCTAAGCATAACAGTTCTTCAATAATTGGAATTAATGATTGATAAGGAAATGCCAAATTCATCTCCAACTCTATCCCAAGGATTCTAGCTTCCTTGTGGCGTTTCAGATTTTGCATTTGATTGTAAATAATATCCACTTTCCACTCTCGAGAATCAGTAATCTTTATTATTTACGAATGCTGCTTATTGAGCAACTAAGCTACTATCACGAGTTCAAGACAATTTAGGTTTCCTCAATTCTTCCCGGCCCCAAGTAAATCTTATAATTGATAACTGAATCTTTTCCTAGTTATATTTATCTGATTAAATTGTTAAACAGCAAGTAGGGATTCAAATCGATATATTTCATATTTTCTGGAGGACACTAACCATTCATAGAACAGAGTTTTAATGTGTGTTAGAAAAGAATTACGTGAAAATTTTACTGTGTTTTTTTGACTAGTTAAGCTTTGGAATATCTAATAGAACAATATCCTTTGCAGCTTTTAATGTTTAAAAAGGATATAAGGATATTTTTGCAGTAAGATGGCCCGATTCACTAATTTTGAAGCTATAATTAGCTTTGTATTATTTCTTCCGATATAAAATTTTCCTTATGATCTTGGAATGCTACATTATCTATAAAGAAAGTAAACAACCCCCCGCATATATTTTGGTTGTTCATGTTGCTGATCAATTATTTTTTGGTAAATCTCAACTTCACTTTTACAGGCCTCGGATGGTTCTTTGTGCTAAACTAGCTTGGTCTTTTCTCATATGCATTAGTTTGGGTAAATTTGATGATTTGCAGTTGAAGTAAAAAAATTCTTAATTGGGAACTTTCCTGTACTAGGGTCGTTTTAAGTATCAACCAGGTCAGGTGAGGGCATTTGGGATGCTTGCTGGAGGGTCTGGCATTACTCCAATGTTCCAGGTTATATTTGGGAATCTTTAGTGTCTTGCATGAGATATATGCCAAGCTGATGAATTCTTTACCATTACCCAGAAAAAAATAATGATGAATTGCTTATAGATCGAGGCTTTTGGTCTTTTCTCATTTTTTTATTTTTTTTAGGTTACCAGAGCTATTCTTGAAAACCCAGATGACAAAACAAAGGTGCATCTGATTTATGCTAATGTGACGTACGAGGACATTCTTTTAAAGGTAATTCATGGACTCTCTTTCCAGTATATTCCTTTTGAATACCACTTGTATGCCCAAGTTGTCAGTTTATTGAGAGAACCAATTAACACTAGATTGACCCATAAAAGTGCAAGTTTTTTGGGAGAGCTGATAGCTAATATTATTATTGTGAACTGTAGTATTGTTGGCGACTGAATTGTATGGGAACGGTAAGAAAAATGGAGACAACTTAATTTAATAAGCATTAGTATTATCGATCTATTTGCCATCCAAATTTTGAAAATTGTGGTGGAAAGTCATATAATGCTTAAAAGATCTTTAGCTTGTATCTGATACTGAGTAGCTTCATTTATGTTTCATTGCAGGAAGAATTGGATAGTCTTGCTACCAACTACCCAGATCGTTTCAAAATTTACTATGTACTGAATCAGGTCAGCTCTCTTTATTCATTTTTTAAATTCTTTCTTTAATGCTGATATTTTTTCTTGTTTTATTTGGACTTCATTTGCATTTCGTAGGCGTTATATTAGCTTCTCCTAAATCAATTGGTTTAGCTAGCTTCAATTATTTTACCAATTTTTTCATCTTCAGAATTGGAAATTTTGATATAAATATTTTGTGGCTTCGTTGTGTTCTCCTCTACCTCGTGAACTCCTATTTTTATTCTTTATTCAAAGACACAACCAAGTTGTTTTACGGTTCATATATTACTTAATCCAACACATTATATTTAGCTTTTTTTTTTTTTTTCCGTGACAGGAAAGTACAACGTATGTGCATTAGTATATGTTTATGACTATATTTGTCAAATTTATGCAATGAATCACGTGAAAGGCCCTCTACGTAATGTGTATATATATAATTCCGTGAATAATTGTTGAGTTCTTGAGCAAGCCTTTTAATGCACTAGAAAGAGGCAACGAGAAAGGCAACCCCGGTGACTGTTATTTTGATGCCCTGATGAACACGATGCTTGTATCAGAACGTATCATGTTTGCATCATAAGTGATGAATTTATTGCTCGATTAATTTTTCTACAGCCTCCTGAAGTATGGAATGGTGGAGTTGGGTTTGTATCCAAGGAAATGATTCAAATTCACTGCCCTGCACCAGCAACTGATATTCAGGTTCGAATCAAGCAATCCTTTTTTTTTAAAGGTTCAGTTTTTTACTTGAAATGAAAAAGACAAAGTTTGGTCAAATCTGAAAAGAAACTGAAGCACAAAGTTTATTCTGGTATTGCAGATTCTGAGATGTGGCCCTCCTCCAATGAACAAGGCCATGGCTGCTCATCTTGAAGCTCTTGGATATGCCCCGGAGATGCAATTCCAATTTTAGTATCGCATGAGGTCTCGACCCTTTTAGACGTATTTTCTTTCATTCTTGGGGGAAAGTATGTAGTATTTTGATAAGCATGATGTAATGGGAGGCAAATTGCAATGGATTTTCTTGGAAAATATTCCAACTTACAATTTAATAATAGATTTCCCCTGATGTTACTCTCTTATGAGTTCTCATTTGCCACAAAATATATTGCAATGTTGGTGCAGGTCGAATTTGTTATTATTAGTGTTTTTTAAGTGAAAGTGCTGGGTTTTCAAGCTCTCATCTCGAGTGGCAAAGATAGAACATCAAAGTGCCAAACCTTGATGGGGAAGCAAGCTCTTGAATGAGATACCTAAAGTCCCTTTTTCGTAAATCTTGTCACGTTGTGTGCTCAGTTGTTTGAATCTACTTGGATGAACGCGTTCAACTCTTCTTCTGTTGATGCAAAATAAAAAGATCTTTGCCTAGAGTTACAAAGAAATGCTGGGACTTGACTCAAGAATGGTAGTGCACCACTTAACTAAAAAAAAGCGAGACATTAATTTTTTATATACAATCGTAGGAACGATACTAATTTGAATCTCTCACTTTCTTTTCTTTTCTTTCGACTACTAGGAAGAAAGTTTCAACAAAATCATGAGCACATGCATACACGTCTTAGATAGTGATGGCAATGGCCCCGCCCCGCCACTCCCACGGGCGGGGCGGGGGCTTGGCTTGTTTCCCGCCCCGTTTATTTATTCAAAAAATTTCAGTTAATTAATTATTATTATCTTTTAGCTAATTAGTTTTTTTTTTTTATTCTTCACGGGGCGGGTTCGGAGCAATGCACCCCCTCCCAGCCCCGCCAACCCGTTCGGGGCGGGAAAAATTACCATCTCTAGTCTTAGACCATGTTTGGCTAAGCATTTCAAACAAATTTACTCAATTTAATTTTTTTTACTTCTGAGTGAAAAAAGGTTAATTCTTATTTTACTATCATCTTCAAAATAATTAATAATTCACTAATTGGTTTGAACTTTCATTAATAAAAACAAATATATAACTTAGTACTCACTTATTTTATCATAAGTGGTCGTTTGATTCCCTGCAAATGTATGGTATCAGGAACTAGTAATAAAGTGATTAATAAAGTATTGTTCTCACGAAAGCTATGTACTTAATCAAGGATAAAATAATCTCAACCTTGATCGAATGGTAAATTTTGTTTTATGAATTTATGCTAACCAACTTATTTACTAACTAATCTATTTAGCTATTTATGAAGGTTTTTATAAAATTGTGTAAGATGATTGCTAGGACTTTGAATCACATTGTTAATCCATCTTTAATACAATTCAATATCATGACAATACATATATATTCTTATTGATCAATGTTCCTAAATTAATTAAAAGCATCCCACGATGTCAATTAAATATATCTACTCATGTAACCTTTTTATATATCTATGAAAAATGCGAACATGAAAGTATGTATTAAAAATGCTAGAACATCTATAGAATGCAAAATATAGCGGTATATCTCTATTTTCTATTGGACTTTACGATAGTTGTTATAAGTGCTATATTTTATCATCTCTTTTGAAATCAATGAAATTCACAGATCATTCTAATTTGTGGCCAATTAATTGAAAAACTTTAAACACAATAATAAGCATCTAAGAAATTACACACACAGGACGTTAAAATATTTGATTTATATTAAAAACTTCGTAATAATGATTCATCTACATCTTAGTAATTACAAATATAACCCATCATTGCAAAATTACAAGAAATCATTATTAATTTGTAAAACATCACCCAAATTTTGATTAATTGAAGAAGAAGATAATGAATCTTAAAATATCGAATCTCTTCAACAATCTCTTGATGAATTTCACTTGCGCCTCTTTTTTTTGCCCAAAAATCAAAATTGATTCTTCAATCGAATGAATTCTTGCAATTGCATTTTCATTCTCTCACAAAATTATGAATTTCGCCTCCCTTTCGATGATAATAATTGATGTATATTGGAGTACGAGATGTATATTCTATTGGCTGTCCATGTTGTGTATTTATAGAGGTAAAATTAAGTCAAGAATCATGCAAAATTGGTCCAAGAAAAAAGTTTGTTAATTGGAATAAAATACCAATGGAAACAGAATTTCTGGTCTCGAACTTGCCTGGGCGGTCGCCTAGGCACCCAAGTTAGCTCCTGTTTTTCAAACTTCAAGTCAGGCGGTCGCCCAGTTATACTTTCCTTCAAACTTTGCATTTTGGTCACTCTTCTTCATTCTCTCCTTGATTTTGATCTTCCACTTTAAATTACTTCTATTTTGATCA
Source organism: Fraxinus anomala (assembly GCA_903798345.1). NCBI lineage: Eukaryota > Viridiplantae > Streptophyta > Magnoliopsida > Lamiales > Oleaceae > Fraxinus > Fraxinus anomala. The sequence continues at coordinate 24,034 of CAIGRN010007623.1, read as the reverse complement.
TTCAACTTCTATTTGCATTCAATTGATTTTGTAATATCTTCCATTTTCATTTTGTGGTCCGAGTCAACTATTAAAATATTGCAATTTAGTCCCCATTTTTGCCAACTTCTTCAATTTTCACTTATTCTTTCAATTTTACATTCAATTACGGAGTTTCGTCTAATAAATGAAACATATAATACATTATGCTATAATTGCTTAAAAGAACTATTAAAATATAGGTCCAAATAAGTGTATTTATCAATAAGTAAACGTATTAAGCTTAACCAAATATGCTCTAAGGTGAACAGGCTCGACAGTGACGCAACAAAAATTCCCCCTTATTTATCACGAAAATAATGGAGGAGAGCCCGCTTCAACAGGAATACCCTATTCTCACTCTGCTTGAAGAAGAAAACGAAGAAAAGGCAAAAAAAAAAAAAAAAAAATCTGAGGGAAAAATAATCCATCTGGCATTCAGAACAATCCCTTTCTCTGTATTTTGGTGTAATTGCTCCTCTCCCTTTCATTTCCTTTCTCTATGTGTTTCTATATATATTTTTATAATGTTTTCTTGTTTTTTCTTGATTATACCATTGGGTTGGTAATTCTATTTTAAAATCCATCTGGGTTTTCTTTCTGTTCATTTGTAAGCCTATTATCTGTTTATTGTATCAAACAAAAACCCATTTTCTTTTTCATATTTAGTTGAGTTGCTCAGATTGATTCTGTTTTTATATGCAACAAAAGTATTTTAGCTGAAAAATGGAGCAATTGAGATAAAATTACATGATTTTAACTGAGATGTGTTCAAATACTTCCGTTCATATTTTGTTTTTTCTCAATGAGTGCTGCTTTCTTTCCTTTTCTCTTCTTATGTCTAAACCTCTAATTTTACCTGATAATCAAAAGGGATACCCACAAATATAAGAACTTCTGGTGTTAATGACTTATTTTTCAATAAAGTTCTCACCGCAGCGATTTTCACTGTTTGAGTGTCAAAAATGGGACTCATTATCCATAAATCACTGTTTTGTTTTTTCTTTTTTTCATCAATATTTTTCGTATTGTCTTGGTTTCTCGTATTAAGATCGACTGGCCGGCCTCTCTTTGATAGTATATTACCAAATTCCAGGCTACTTACAAAGGCTGACACTGAGATTTCTGATGAAACACCAGAAACTAATGTTTCAACACTCAAAGAAGAAGAAGGATCACAAAATCAGAATTCGATTAACTGTGATTCTAACAAGCAAGCGCTCAAGGTTTTTATGTATGACTTGCCCCCAGAATTTCATTTCGAGCTATTAGGTTGGACGGGTGAGAGTATTTGGCCAGATATTCGTTCTGCGGTCCCTGAATACGCTGGTGGATTAAATTTGCAGCATAGCATAGAATATTGGCTTACATTGGATCTTTTGAACTCAGAATTTACCAAGAATTTGAGTGAAATAAGTGCAATACGAGTTAGGAATTCGAGTGAAGCTGATGTTATTTTTGTTCCCTTCTTTTCGTCTATAAGCTTTAACCGGTACTCAAAGCTTAAGCCCAATCAGAAAAAGAGTACAAATGTTTTGTTACAGGAGAAGTTGGTTAAATTTTTGACAGCTCAGGAGGAATGGAAGAGGTCCAGAGGAAGAGATCATATAATTCTAGCACACCATCCTAATAGCCTTCTAGATGCAAGGACAAAACTCTGGCCTGCAATTTTTATTCTTGCAGATTTTGGAAGGTATCCCCTGACCATTGCTAATGTTGAGAAAGACGTGATCGCACCCTACAGGCATGTTGTTGACAGTTATGTAGATGACTTGTCTGATTTTGATAATCGTCCGACTTTGCTCTATTTTCAGGGAGCCATATATAGAAAAGATGTAAGTCATCTTTATCTCTTAGATATATACGTTCTTTGTTTTAGTTTTCATTTTCTGATGCGCATTTGATCGTTCTTACGTGCTTATATCTTAAATCTGTGTCCCGTTAAAACTCAATTCTCGCTTTGTGACCTAAACTGAGATTGACTAGATTCAGTAATTAGGGAAGATCACACTTATAACTCTCTGTTCTATTCAGTTTTCTTGGAATTGGCGTGACATTTCAACGCACTTGACTTTTGGACAAATATGTTTTGGGGGACGTGAGTGCTGCGGAGATTGACGTTTGGGGACATAAACCTTGGAAATTTTGAAGGGTCCTGATTGCTCAATTGTAGAATGGGTTGTAGGTGGTAGTTATTCCCAATAAGTATTGCAGAATTATTGATGGATATATGTTGCTATTCATTTTGTTTATTGTATACCATTCTGATTCATTAACCATCCTCTTTCATAATTGATCATGTAGAATTTCAAAGGGGCTTTGTCTTGGGTCTGCTCACTTCCTACCTACTTTGGCTCACATATGGGTTGGAGATGGATGTGGAGGAAGGACGTGAAAATAAAACTGGGATTGGGTGGTGGTTTGGGGGTTATGAAGAAAATAGGAGCGTAGATGAGTCAGTGCAGATGACAAGATACTCGATTCTCATTGGTAAACAAACACAATCAGATGCAACTTTGTAGTTCAGGAGTCCTCATAGGGCAAGACTCGATTTCTTTTCTTTGTAACTATCATTTAAGGCTAAAAAACTATTAATTTTCTTTCTAACTCGAGTTTGATCCACAATGATTTATAAATCTGAGTTTATAGTGTCATATTATCAGGCAACTCTATGATATTAGAACTCTCTAATCTTTCCATTTACTTAAAATGTCAGGTTTACTTGACATTCTATTCCAAATGGATCAACATTTCATCCAAAACAGGGGTCGATATGTGCACTATTGAAAAATATCTAACATGTGAATTACATAGCTACTTCTTATTGGATGCCTTAGTTGGATTGTTTTCCTGAGACTGTGATGAAGGTCTCGTATTAAGTGTTATGGATTAAGCCCTAATCCCTAATTACAAGAGCAATAATACATAACAAAACAATGAAAAAATGAGCGTAGTATATGGATTTATAGTGGTTCACAACAACGCCCACTTGCTGCTCCAGGTTTTAAATGAGGAATGAGAATACAAGTTCTTTTGTCACACCTCTCTTGCACTCAAAAATGACTTCTTAATTATCATTTATATAGTAGGAATATTACAACCACCTGGTCCATGTATGATACCCAATATACTCCAGTAATAAAAAGGTTTGCCACAGGGTTTGATTCGGCTTCACATAGCCAACATTAATTGCATCTCTCTCCGCTTGCCCTATGACCCAGTGTTCTTTAGGTTGCCTTTGATGCTTCTCAGTCTAATCCTCACTCTGTTTTTCATTTTCAGGGTGGAATAATTCGGCAAGAGTTATTCTATATGCTAAAAGATGAAAAAGATGTGCACTTTTCATTCGGAAGCATCCAAAAAGACGGTATCAGTCAAGCTACACTGGGTATGCGGTCGTCCAAATTTTGCCTCAACATAGCAGGCGATACTCCCTCATCGAACCGTATGTTTGATGCTATATCTAGCCACTGTATACCTGTTATAATTAGTGATGAAATCGAGCTTCCTTTTGAAGATGTTCTCGACTATTCTGAATTCTGCATATTTGTTCGTATGACGGATGCCCTTAAAGAAAATTTTCTCATAAACCTTACTAGGAACATTAGCAAAAAGGAATGGACCAGGATGTGGAGAAGACTAAAAGAAGTTGAAAATTATTTTGAGTATCAGTATCCATCAAAGGAGAATGATGCTGTTCAGATGATATGGCAGGCTGTTGCCCGGAAGGTTCCTTCTATAAAAATGAAGCTTCATAAAGCCAGCCGATTTCCTCAAACGAATGTCTCTACAGAAAGAGTGCCTTTCCCAGCTTCTCTGCCTCGAAATTTTTGGTGACAGCTCATTAGCCTCAAGATTTTGGAGACATTGGCCATGTCTGGAAGGTGGTGGATGACCCTTGTGCTCTATGCAAATTTTGGGCAGAAATGAAACTATGCGAGCAAGATGTGTATTGAAACTGGAAATGTAGAGAAGAAAAGGTCGATTTCAGGCATTTTATCATGGCCCTAGAAATATTCGATCAATTTGTTAATTCATTACTCGCTCTAGGCGGTTTCAACCGCAAAGTTATTGTAGTTTTGAGTTCTGCTCTCTCGAGTGCTTCTCTTGTCAGATCATTCAAAAGCTTTACATTGTGTAAAAATCCTATGCAATGACCATGACATTTCCAATATTCTTACAGTACTTCAACTTCTCCATGGCCAGAGATTGTACGAGGACGACTGAGATGTCTAGTATATGAACGATTGATGAGAATCTACATTGTCAAAACTAGGAATTCCATGAAAGCTGTTTTCTTTCCACTTGGAAACAGTTTCCTAACAGTATCAGCACAGCTGATCTCGACTATCACATAAGACCGTAATTCAGATTGTAGAATGACATTAATAGTTGGTTTTTCGTGGAAGTTTGGAATCCACTGACCATTTTTATTAAGCTCATCGAGCCAAGTACACCATTTATTTCATTGTACAAGTTGCAAAGACAAAAAAAATTAAATGAATACATTTATCGTCCATCCAAAATTTAAAATTAATATTGCCTTTTGGTGACCCTTAAATTTTGGAACCTTGTAAATACATTTCACTCAATTTTATTTATAATGATGAGGAATTTTGCTCTAACGTATAATCCCATGTCTACTTTCACGTTATGTTTCGATTCCACACAAGATATTTTCTGTAAAATTTTCGTAAGAGTAACAAAATCTTGCGTAGGCATTGTAAAATACCAATTAAAAATAACCAGACAATTCTGAATAGAAATGCAAGACCTTACCACAAGATTCAACGAAAATTTTGCTATATGAGAATTTTGCAAAAAGCAAGTCGGCAAGATTTGTGTTGAGAGGTTGTTGATCAATTGCAACTTTTGGCGAGTTTAGAATGCTATAAAATCATATACGTTGATCACTATAAGAATAAAATTTGACTTTTACGATATTAAGAAATTTAATTAAATTTACCATCAACTTATCTTATACTTATAATATATTTGATAAGGATGAACTAGGCTTGACAATATTATAAGAAACATACAGTAATATATTGTTCATTGTAATGTTCAGTACGATTTAGCTCATGTTTGTTTCCACTAGTAAGAAGAATTTATATTGTTGCAGCCGGAATCTTTGACCAATTTGTGTGAGAGTGGCCCCAATTTTTTGAAAATAACGGTGAAAAAAATCATTTCCATGTGGAATTAATGTGAAACAAACAGGGTCTTAGTGTCACAAACCAAACATGCACAAGAACGTCCTTTACATTAATCAATATTGGTGGACTGCACTGGGCAGACCTAAACTGAAGCCCCATCTAATATTCAATTTAGGGGAACCAAGGCAAATAGCAAAGAACCGAACACAAAATATTTTTTGACAATGTTATAAGAATCCAATTAGATGAAGCAGATTGACTGAAAGTCGAGAATCGCACTGAATGCAGAGTAAAAACCTTTGAAAAATCCACATGGGATGGCCCTGTATAATTGGTAGGGTGGACTGGTGGGAATGACGCGTTGGATCGCATCTACAACTAGATTACGAGTTTTGTACTCTCAAGTATCGTCTTTCCCGATATAACTATTAAGTGGAAATGGAAATATATGGTTGCCTTCTAGTTATATTCTAACTCCATAAAATGTTCTTCAGATGCTTTAAGAACAGGGATTTTGATCCTAGGTTGTTCACTTCTCCCATGATACCTTTCAGTGCAGAATACAATGTATTCATTTTGGTCCAGACTGTAGATGTTCTGTCCTGCTGCAAACCCTCCAAGAAGTTGGTATGATCTCTCAGATTGATCCATTGCAAGACAAAGTTCCTCTGTGCCTGTAGAATTGGAATAACAAGAAATGGATTTGCTATGAAAACTGGAGTAAAAACCAATTTTCTAAAAACATAACCGGTCATCGATCCAGAAAAAGGTTAAAAGTCGAGGATCAAAGGTTCAACCGGGTTCAAATTTCGATTGAACTGTTGATGAGGCTGAACCAAACAAGTCAGATATGGTGGCATAGGTACATCGTAAATAAGAAATGGAAGTTCGATTCAACTCACACCTGCTTATTTCATTATAACATACCAAACATACTATAAAATACTAAAATTGGCTGGATGGGAACGCGAAAAAATAATACTCAGATAAATATGATTAAGATGAAAAACATGATGAGTTAAATTACTCACAGGCTGCATGCTCTAATTGAGTCTGGTAAATAAATTCCAAGACTGCTGTAATTTCTTTCTCAAATTGATGGAAGGGTCCACTTTCAAAGTTCATTTTCCTTAATTTACACACTCCCTCACCTAATTCCATCATTGCTCCTTTATGATTCTGTCAGATAATAACAAAAATCAGAGCAAATAAATGTTAAATCCAGATTCTTTAAGAATTTAAACTTATACTTGGTAACAAAATATTAACATACCTGATTGAAGAGGTGATGGAAACCCACAGCACATTGCAGAATAGCATGCAAAAGAGTACGCATGGGCTCCTGGGATTTGTTCCAAAGGGATTCGAGAACGTCATGGCACTTGTAATACTCCCTACTGTTAAACAGTGCAATAGCTTCTCGAAAGCTATAGCATTCATCTGCTTCGTCTTCGTCTTCATCAATAAACCCGCCTCGAGTAGTGATCCGATAAGATTTGCCTGTGAAATTTAACAGTTTATTTGAAGAAGAACAAAAATGAATTCTGGGATTGGGAAATAATAATGGTGAACAAGTGTTTGAGATGCTGCTGATTAATGGGACATAATTTGGGTATTTTGGAAGAAAACTGAAGAGAATAGCCATTGATTCTGTGCCTATTTTTGTTGGCAAAGAAATTTGCAGAATTATTTTTCTGCATGATCCCGTGGTGGAGGCTTCATTTCCCGGAGAAAATATCCCTGCATTTTTTATTTTCTGGTCCCTATTTTTTCTTTTTTATCAATATTACTAACTTTTTTTTTAGGTCCATTTCGGTATCTCGAAGGAATTTTTTTTTTAGAACATAAATTGTCATCTATGACCAATTTAACTCTCGTAATATGCATAGCGGCATAGTTCGAATTGATCTCCTAAATATCGGTACTGAACTTATACTAAGCACCGAGTGATGTGACACACTACAATATGTGGTGTATATTAGTTTTGTAATCAGTCATGGTAACATTGTATCTTCAAATTTAACATGCTATTTACTCCATATGATAGTCCTATAATTACTAAAGTAATTTTTTAATCTAACGTGAACGCTCTTCAATCCTCGTAAATATAATGTTACTCTCTATTTAAGATGCAAGACACAAAGCAAATTTACATTTTGACCAAAAGTTTACAAGATTCTCCTTTTGAGTTTTAATTAATCATTGAATGTTTCCAAAAAAAAAATCGAAATTATTATATTACGTCAATTTCTTGACTATTTTGCTTTCTCCACTACTTATCAAGTAATGTAAGAAGCCCCTTCTAGAACTTTTTGACAATAAACTCCCACATATTTGAAAAATTATACTACCTTCCTCTTCGAATTTTGAATTCACATAAACCCCTAGCTATTTTTTTTATCACTTATATTTTAAAATGAAGTTGATATACCTAACTCATGTTTAGTAGAGATTAAAATTAGATTTTTAGTAAATTTTGATAAAAGTTAATGAATTATGTGGTTGAAAAGTTGTGGATTATATGAAATGTATGATTAAAATTAATTGTTAATTTTGACATAAATTTTAATCAATTTTTTTAAGGGGACCAACACTGGCCTAATAAATTTTTCTTCATTTTCAGTGTTCCTATTCGTGTAAGAAGCCTTTTATTTCACCACAATATGGTATTATTAATGTAAATTTCCTTGCTTTAAGACCTCATTTTGGGCCGTAAGAGTTAAATGGGCCAAGGTTTAATCGAACCCTAACCTGTCGTAAACCCTACTTTTCGCTTATAGGCTATCATTCTCTTGCCGCGGGAACACAGAATTCACACTTCTCTGATTGTTTTGGCTAAACACAAATCCTTGCAAACATGGCAGAGAGAGGCGCAGGGGATCGAGGCGGTTTCGGCCGCGGTTTCGGTGGCCGCGGCCGCGGCGACCGGGGAGGTCGAGGTGGCCGTGGTGGGCGACGCGGCGGTCGCCGTGATTCCGAGGAGAAAGAGTGGGTTCCAGTGACTAAGCTTGGCCGCTTGGTTAGAGACGGGAAAATCAAATCCATTGAGCAAATTTACCTCCACTCGCTCCCAATTAAGGAGTACCAAATCATCGATATTCTAATTGGACCCTCATTGAAAGACGAGGTGATGAAGATCATGCCAGTTCAGAAGCAGACCCGGGCGGGTCAAAGGACCCGGTTCAAGGCGTTCGTGGTTGTTGGAGATGGTAATGGGCACGTGGGACTCGGCGTTAAGTGCTCTAAGGAGGTGGCCACAGCCATACGTGGTTCGATCATTTTGGCTAAGCTGTCTGTGATTCCAGTCAGGAGAGGGTATTGGGGGAACAAGATTGGCAAGCCACACACAGTCCCCTGTAAGGTCACCGGGAAATGTGGGTCCGTCACTGTGCGAATGGTTCCTGCACCCCGTGGAGCCGGAATTGTGGCGGCCCGGGTCCCAAAGAAGGTGCTCCAGTTTGCTGGAATTGAAGATGTTTTTACCTCTTCTCGTGGATCTACGAAGACTCTTGGAAACTTTGTTAAGGTACAATTTTCTGCTTTAATGTTTTCGAGATACTCTCTTTATTATAAGTGTATAATCTGTTTGAGTTCTTGTTCTTTTTACAATTTTGGTTCCCCATACATGTTGTAACTTGTGTAATTCTGTTTTATGACGAGCGGTACTTATTTAAATGCATGCATAGATGCGGCTTTATACGTTCACTACTTTGATGGTTTGTTATTATTTTGTATGGACTTTTTATTTGGAAATATCTTTGTTTGGCTAGCTCTCTCTATATACTAATGATTCTTTGATGTTTACTTTTTATTGGACAAATATTCATGTTGTATGCTGTGCTTGGGTCAATGATGTCCCGAGGACAATATCTTTGATTCTACCATATTTACTTGGTTTAGGATTTGTTATCTTGTTTGTTCCATGGTTTGATGACAGATGTACCGGGGTGGAGCCAGCACTTAGTGAGCGGTCGTGGCCGCCCGTGCTGACTTTGCCGAATATAAATGGATTATAAAACTTTGAAAAATGACATTAAATATTTACAAATGTACAAACTTTAAACAAAAGGTCGTGTAGCTTATATGGCATAGCGCTAATTTTGCATGAAAGAGGCAAGGGTTCGATTCTAGAAAACTACACTCTTTCTTTTAATTTTTTAGCTACCAAATTGCTCAAAGCAAAATTTTAAATCACATTTGCAATAGTTGAGATTCGAATATGTAATCAGCATGTGATAATGGAATGCTTTACCGCTATGGCAATTGAAGAATTTTAACAATGAATGTCACAAGAAAATATATATAAGGTTTTATGAGAGTAATACAATATATATATATATATATATATATATATATATATTTTTTTTTTTAAAACTAAAACTCAACATTACAATGACCTAACAGTTGAACTGCTGACCCAATGATTTGTACAATCAACTATCGGGTCGGGTATGATAACAATGCATAATATATATTTTTATTGTTAGATTTTATCAATTTATTTTGTAAAATTTAAATTTAGACAATTTAAATACTATTCTNTGGCCTAACGGTTCCAATAATTTGTACAATCAACAATCGGGTCGGGTATGATAACAATGCATAATATATAATTTTATTGTTCGAATTTATCAATTTATTTTGTAAAATTTAAATTTAGACAATTTAAATACTATTCTTTATTCTTTTAGGAGCTCGAAAACCACTTTTTTCGGTCAAAATAGTTCTAAAAATGATTGTTTTAAAAAAAAATGTGCATAAGTTTCGCTTAAGTTTGGAACTTGTATTTACCGTTTAATTATGCTTGACATATAAGTTTCATCTTATCTCGCTTAAGTTCTTTAAAACCATACGTATATGATTCAAAAAAATGTTTTTTTTCTTGTTCTCTGGATTATATTTTCATTGTATATGACTTTTAGTTTAAATTGAAGAAATTTTTAATATTATTTAATTAAATATTAATAAATAATTTTGTTATTGCGATGGTTAACAGCCAACGACTGACCTAGCTCGCTCAACTTCTTGGATCCGCCCCTGTAGATGTAGATATATAGTTTAGAATATTTTTTAAATTGTTAAATATAATGTCTTTTCTGGTACTTGAATGTTTGTTGGACATGGAAAATGATCTGTTTGAATCAATCTGCTGGTTACATTATATGCTTTTCTCATAATTGATTATTTTCAGCACTTTATGGTGTGCGATACATATCTTTTGCCATTTATATGAATATTTTAATAGCTTGGAACTCCTTACAAGTTTGTGAAATATTTTGGGTCTACAAATGAGTTGGACATTATATATTTGGAGTGTTCTTGAAATTTGTTTTCAAATCTTAAGCAGTGGCAATTTATCTCAAGGTTTAGTGAGCAGGCATGTGACAGGATTTTTTATTTTTTGACATTTGTTTGTAAGGTGGTTGATATTTACTTTCCTTTTAATACATTTATTAGCACCATGCATGCATAGTGCTGTTGATTGGTTATTTTCATATCATCTCATTCTCTGCTCACCTGTTTGGTATTGTTATGGTTATAATTTTTTGAGGCAATTGCTATCAGGGCACAGTAAATAATTTTCTGGGTACACCTGAAATTCTGACATTATGACTTACAATGTTGAGATAGGGACTCTTTGTTGTGTGGTACTTGCTTGTGCTGTGTGGCTTATTTTCAGGGTCTTGAATGATAATAGAGTACTGAATTCACTTTAGAAGTCAAGAAATGCTCAAGAAAGCATTCAAGCTGTAAATTACTCTATTGTTGTAAGTAACCTCCTCGAGTGGTTTCTGCTTTCCATATTGATGCCTCTTATTTATATTCTTTTGCAGGCAACTTTTGATTGTCTGCTGAAGACTTATGGCTTCCTTACTCCGGACTTATGGAGGGAGACTCGCTTCTCGAAATCTCCTTACCAAGAGTATACAGATCTTTTGGCAAAGCCCACCGCCAAGGTTGTCCATGTGGTGGAGGATGCAGAAGCGGCCTAAGTTTGCTAGGATGTGCATTACAGAATACTCGTTTTAATTTTGTCATCTGCTTGGAATGATGTTTTATTGGATTTGCTTTTGTGATAAAACAAGTCTCTGTTTGTACAAGTCTCTGTTTTTGTGATAAACAAGTCTCTGTTTTTCTCTTATTATGGGGATTTATTTGCTGCCTTTTGTCCCAGGATATTTTGAATTGTTTCTAAGTTATGAAGTAAATTAATCCGTGCTCTCTGCACATGATTACTTGGTTAAATTACTTCAATGGCTAATTTATACAAACGTTTTTCTCTGGTAATATAGTTAAGGTAAGAATTACTCTTATTTTCTTAGACGTATAAAGTGAATTACTCAGTTTTCTTAGTTGGGAATGTTAGGTCTGGAAAGTCTTGTTTCATGTAGTCATTTCAATATTTGATAATTTTGATTCCCCATGAATTGCTTACTAGTTGAAACGGTATCCTGTACCCTGTTTAGCCTAAATTCTACTGTTAATTTTTGCGTCCATCTTGAGCTTTCGTTGACCAATATTTTTTGCGTTATTATTTTTAGTCCCTGTTTGGAGGTAAGGTTGGGTGTTGGGAGTAGGGGGATGAGGAACAAGCATGGCAAACAAATTCGTTCAATTCGATACATGTTGAGTCCGTCCCAAATGGGGTGGGGATTATCTGCCTAATCGGGTAAACGGGACTTTCTGGGCATAGGAAACATAGTTTATGTCCCGTTATCTTTCCGTTTAAAGTTAATTTTAAATTTAAGCTTTTAATCAAACAAAAATAAATGATTTTATCATTATTTTTAAAGAGAATATAAGTTGTTATTAATAAATTGGAAAAAACAATATTTAAAACTAAAGATACAAAAAAAAAAGGTAAAAAATAAATGCGGTGGGGGATCTATCATGCTCCACCTCGAACCCGTCTTGTCCCCCCTTTAATTGGGTATTGGGATAGAGCAAATTGACAAAAATACCAGGCGAGATGGGGATAGAAATGACTGATCCGTCTCATACCCACTCCATTGCCAATCCTAATGAGGAAGAAGACATTGATTTTTTTTTTTCTTGTTTTGATTGATTGATTTATTTAATTTAGAAAAATGTAAAATTATCATTCCGCCCTTTTAAAAATTGTTAAAATATGGTCAAAATCCTTTTTTTTTTGGGGGGTCAACTTGCAGATTGGTCCATCTGTTTGGACTTCAGCTTCAACGATTTGAAAGGTTTGGGGTGATAGTTGCAACAATTGAAATGTTAGGGGAAAATCTGTAACTATTTGAAAGGTTTGGGGGCAGCTGCAATTATCCCTTCTATTTTTGACACACAGCTTGTGATGGTGTACAAGTTTTGCTAGTTTTGTTTACAAAATACCATACTATATTAATATAATACATCGGTGTTAATTTCTTTCATTCAAAACTGGTTTATTAGGAAAAAGAGATTTTTCAAAAAAATAAAATAAAAAAATAGTTGCTTATTTAAGGCTTCGAAGTGACCAGATAGAAATATATGAGACAAATTCTTGTACAGAAACTCTCAAATTGTGCATCAGACGAGAATAAAACAGCAGTTTTTCCATTAGAATACACTTTCATATAAATGTTTTATTTCGTTAAATAACAAACATTATGAACATCAATTTTTATAGGACATATTTGGTGCATTGAAATACATAAAATTCGATAGAACTAAAGAAGAAAAACAGATCATAAAACTTGTCAGTTACCATGTTCAATCTCGTCGACTTCAACATAACGAACATGTTAACATAATTTTTTCAAATAGGTAAATTCTCAGCTTGGCACAAGAATATTGCATCAGCATTATAATCACTGCAGTATAGACAAGGATGCTGTTTAAAACCCTGCATTTTTAAAATCTTCCTAGCCATGGTCACAAGCTGTTTATTACTCAAAGGCTCTGAATTCTCCTTCAAAACCATTTGTACTGCATTACTAAATGCCCCACAAGCTTTTCCTCCATTCTCCATTATTTGCACATCTGCAGAAGTTTCATCTGTTTGGCACCCACTAAGTAAAATTCCTTCATCTGGCTTTACTGGCTTGGTTCTAAAGTCGGGCTCGAGGTCAGGGTTGGGTTGAGGCAGTCGAAACATAAGGCTAGCAACAGGTCCAAAAATCTCCAGCAGGTGTGTGCCAATATCTGGTGTGTTTATGTTTGTCAAGGATGAGAGATGTTGGATTATTGATTGAAATGGTATGAATTTAGGCTTGTGCACAGGGGGAACATCGGCTTCAGTATTCGAGCTTCTTGAAGGCCCGATTTTCTCTTTTTCTTTGTCAATCAAACCCCCGCTGTGACAAGAATCAGATAGGATTGTGAAACTTGTCCCTTTTGGCAGGCGATTTACTAGATGTCTAAAGTCCACACCTACAAAATGAACTCTTAACAAGTTAACCTTTTGAAAGAAATAGGTATGAACATTCGGTAAGTAAGATTGTATAGTAATAGACATTATAAAAAGAAAAATGTTAAAAGTTTGTTTTACGTTGACCTCCGACTGATTCGATGATAGAGGTCAACAATAGACAATAACTTCCACCATACACATTCATTTTGTGGAAAATAGTTGGGCGTAAAATAGTATCTTTCCCTAACATGCATGTTAATTTGAGCTCAACAATTTCTTGATCATAAAGGAATGCAGAACTAACTAGTTATAAGATTGAAATCACAAGGAACAATGGCTTCCTCTCTTTTCAAAGAATTGTGCAAATTTATCAATGTTCCATGGCCCGAATAGTGGAAGAATAGGATATCACCGGGCTCGGCTTGATCCACCATTTGATCCAATGCCTTCATGATGTTGGCACCAGTAGGCATCACTGAACTTCCATCTTCATCTGTCAAAAGCTGAACGTGGGTGGGGTCAAATCCGAACCGTGTTACAAGCACCTCTCGACTCACTCGAACATCGTTATGGCATCCATGCAACTCATTTGGGGTGTTTGGATAATTGCATCCCACTAGAACTGCTAATTTCTTTCCTTTCTCCATTAACCAGTAGGGGTTAGTTTTTCCTTCTTGATGAACAAGTGATTCTGTGATTGGATTTTGAGTGATATATATGTGTATTAGTGCATATATATACACGAGGGTTCTATCATATGGTGTTTCGTTTGTCATTCTTTCTGCAATAAATTGGAGAGAATAGATTTGCTTCAAGCAATGCATTTTCTTAGCTGAAATGTGTCTTTGCTTTGAAGATATTGCACTTGTCTGTCTTAATAAACAATATCTTTATCAGAACTCAAAAGAACAAAAAATATGGCTCTACTAGAAGATACATAGCTGTGTTCCCAATAAAGAAAATCGTGAATTCTTGATTATAATCTTGACATACCGTATTGAATTGTACTATAAATTCCAATGGATAAATTATAACGTAATTTTCTCATGTTCGATATTGTCGACTGTTCGACTACTATATATGAAACATACCAGCAATATTCACATAGAATTAAGGAGTCGGAATTAAGAAAACTAAATCAAAATATATTACTAATTCTAATTCTAATACTCAACTTCAAATTTCATTAAAGATATTCATATTTCTTGACAAGAAGTTTAGTTCCATTTCTTTAATCTTAACAATAATTTCAATTCCATGGTGTTAACCAATTCTGTAATTAATGCAGAATTAGTTGTTGCTTTGAGCAAAAAAACAGAGAGGCGTTTAAGTAACAGGTATTCCTTTAAAGATATGGGAGTGTGTAAAAATACAAATCGCTTGCAAATCATAGCTAAAAATCAGATTTTTTATTAGATTTTGATAAAAGTTGATAAAATAAATGGTTGAAAAATTGATAAAAATTGTGGATCACATAAAATGTGTGGTTGAAAATGAATTTTAAAAAAATACGGACCAAATAAGAACTTAATTTGTCCATCACGACTAGAATTATTGTTTTCATATATTGAGTCATAAGACTCGTAACATTTGATTCTTGGGTTTCAAAGTACAAGAGTTTGACTCATTCCATCTTAAATTTAGCCCTTGTTTGATCCTTATTTTTCTTAAAATTCATTTTTTCGGAACTCATTTTTTAATCACATATTTCATAGGATCCACAACATTTATCAACTTTTTAATATCATATTTAATCAATTTTTATCAAAACTAAAAATCTAATTTTTATCCAAACCATACAAGAGCTTAATACATTAAAAAGACAAGTTTCTTTATTCAAATAGTTTCAACACATCTAATCACTACAAAGCAAATTCATTTATCACCAAAGAGCCGTAAGCACGTTTTAACTGATCCTGAAAAGAGGTAAAAGAACTTAGAAGTAACTTTTGAAATTAACCAAATGCATGAACTCCAAAATTACTTCAAAACTTACTTTTGCCAAACATGTTTGCTTAAGCTTTTTACATTTGATTAAATTTTTGCTCAACATGTTCAGATAACTTATTATTTTATTTTATATTCAATTAAAAAAGTTACTTCAGTTTATTTTTTAAAATTGTCTTTCCTCGCTATCAAAACAAACAACTTGTCTCAAAGAGTTATCTATTCTGAAAATTTATTCAAACAGGGGCTACAAGTAAATTTACTTATATGTCAACTCTTAAACATGCAAAGTAAAATGATCGGCAATGTGATTTGAATATAAAATACCGTATCGAAACATCTCATCTAAAAGATCAGATCCTAAGACCATTACTATAGCTTCATAGCCATAACAAAGCTATACCAACAATTTCACAACGAATTAGCAACAGGAAGAGATGCATATTGACAGATAAACTAGAGCCATAAAATGACAACTGTGCCTTCTGTACATAGGTTTACCTTATCCACAATTCCCTAGTATTCTGAATTGCAAGCCAAAGAAACAACTGCATACAAACCGACCCTCCATAAACGAAAATGTAAGAGTAGTGCCAGAGGACACAACAAATAAGTTATAAATCTTTCCATACACTAAAATCGGAAGTTGAGCTACTGTAATTTATGATACTGTCCTGGCATCCCATGAAAAATGTGCTCCGTACAGCATCTGCGTTTACTAAAGCATGAGCTGTTCCGCTAGAACTGGCTGCAACAGCAACTTCATCAGCACCAATGGTTACCTCCGCATATCCTTTTGCAACTGCTTTATTTTCCAGCTGCCAAACATGAATCATGATTATAGAGATGAATATAAATCATGAACAAGATATTTTGCATTAAAATACTTCTAAAGTTTCCCATTTTGTTCAAATTTAGATTACACGAAAATGAGAACTGGAAACGGTATAAGCTACACATAATGGATGCTTGCTTTATTATTTCTTCAAAAATGGAACATCAACATGGGGCTTGCATGCATCCTCTACACAATGTTTTTCTTCGTAAATATTGCCAATGTTGGTTTACTATCATAACTCTGGTTGATGGTGATAAAACAAGTGGAGCTACACAGGAATCAAGCGCGACCTGATAACATTCATGAGCATTAACATGCCTCAAGATTGATTTGTTTTTTATTCCAGCAAAGCTAAACCGAGCTTTTGATGAGCGTAATCTAAAACCAACAGCCAAACCAATTTTCAAACATTCATGTCATTCCTCAACTCAATGCCAAAAGAGCTGAATCCATGATGCACCAACACAAACACGTGTCAGACACCACGACACGTGTCGGAGTTAATGCTAAAGATTGATTTGTTTAATATCCAAGCAAAGCTTAACCAAGCTTTTGTTGAGCGGAATCTAAGACCTACAGCCAAACCAATTTTCAAACATTCATGTCATTCTTCAATTCAATGCCAAAGACCTGAATCTATGATGCACCGACACAAATACGTGTTGGACACGCCTATACGCGATTGTTCAAAAAAGTACTTATACGACGCATTGCTAACACGTTGATTAAATTTTTTTAAATTCTTCATTTATATAGTATAAAATTAATTTTATAATTATTAATTTTTATTGTTGAAATCTTTATAATATGAGTACCTATTTTTTTATTTATTAATAACTTTGAGTTGAAAATATATAATATTTCTCATAAAAAAAAAACTAGGATAGAGTGCTCGAGGTGTGTCGATATTCGATACATGTTGGACACGGACACGGAAACGTTACCCTAATTGAAGTGTTCGTGCAATAGAGGAATTGATAAACACCTCCTACCACTATTCCATTTTATCGGAATTTCACTGACGATGATTTTCAACTCAGATCACAAGAGACATATCAAGTCAACCCTTCTCGAAAGATAAAGTACATAGAAAATATTGAGTGGAGTGTAACTTATTCTAATAAAACATATAAACTACAATGGACAAAAATATTAAGCCCACATTTGGTGAGTATTAAAATTAAATTTTTAGTAGATTTTGATAAAAGTTGATGAAATGTGATGTTGAAAAGTTGTAGTTCTCATAAAATATGTTATTAAAATTAGTTATTGACTACTTTAATTTGAATTCTTACCAAACCGGAGCAAAAGTATAAAATAGTATTCATATTGTTTTTTCGTTCCATAATCCCCCATAATGTTCAAAACCTATTGAACTCTAATATCAAAAAAGCAAGTGCTTTCAAGCAACGAACTCTCCCTTTCCTTCTCCTTCCTCAAACTTTGGAAGAACTGTAGAAAGACACCGTTCTGTTATTTGGATTAAAATTAATTTTAATAGAGAAAAACTTTAACGTAGCTTGAATGTAACAATTCTTTCAAGTTTATACATTTGACAATATTAGTACACCAAATAGCCATGGATTTCAATAGATAGTCGAGATTATTTAATTCTACCTCTTTAATTAAAGGAAATACATACCCTGAACACCGTCTTTGCTCCCCAGATAACAAATGTCTCGTTACAGGTGTGGTGCCTATGATTTCCCCTCATGCCTCCAGGTAGGATCTCCCCCAAATGAACTGAAGCGCAGAAGCTTGCTCCTCCTGTAATGTGACAATTCACTTTGGTGAAAATCATTAAAAACAGAGACACTTAAGAACACAGAAAAGTTTTGTGGCAAAATATAATAATTAAATAAAAATTACAAATATCATTTAAAAGGGAGGCAAATGTCCATAATCCTCTTTATGTCCCCTTCTAGTGCTTGCGCAGCAACAGATCCAATGCACTAGTATATCCTGTGATCCCCTGTGACAGGTTCTTATGTTTTATGCTAGGATTGGAGGGGCTAAATTAGTTTCAAACGACAGCTTAGTTTCAGACCTTCAGGACAGCATATTCTCGAATCTATTGCCTGTTATATATTTTAATTACTATAGCATGTAAATATAACTGTTCTAAGGCCTTAAAACCTTACTCACTATATATCACCTTATCATTACATAAAATGTGTGAGCGCACACTTTTTTGTTTCTTTCTCCATATATCCCGGCAAAAGGAGTGAAGTTTCCAAGTTATTTATCTGTACAACAACTAGAAATCAGATTTATAGTTCACAATAAAGACCACAACATACGATTCAAGATCAATAAAAGTTGCAGGATCAAAAATGGATGTAAATGTGTTTATTGATTCATCCACATTAAATTCTCCTTCCATTTTCCTCATTCAACCAGTAATTAAAAGTTAAAAAAAACTCATTTGCAAAAAAGTACAACCAAAGTGCAAATCTTTTATCACGGCAAAGAAAATTATGTAACTGTTATGCCCCTCATATATCATTTGCCAAGTACCCATTGTTGTACCTTACAACAAAGAAATAGAGTCTCAGATTTCTAAACCTTATGCTTTCGCAACACACCTTGCTTTCACATTAACCTTTTTACAGTCAATTTCCTTTCTTTTCTCTACCAAAATGAATACTTAAGCATGAACAGGTTTACATTTATTGGCAGGAAAAAGAAATCACAAACTTGGTCTGCCATGTCAACTTACAAAATAATTGATAATTCGTGGGGACAGAAAATAAATAAATTCACAGCCTTTTCCACCAAAAAACTAGTGCAGCATCACAGTGTTGTACATTACGCACTAAAAGTTGCACCATGCTCAAATATTAAGCTTTATAGCTTTTTCCTTTTTCTTTTCTTCTCTCCTTCTCGGATACTTTCACGAACAAATTACATTGGGTACCCACAAATTGTAACTTTCTTGACAGAAAAAAAAATAGACAAAAAAAAAAAAAAAACCTGGAAAGGCAGCANTTAGCATCAGAATATTTATCATAACCGCCATGTAAAGTCACCCCTTTTCTATCATACGGCGATTGGTGAAATGAAGGATTGGAAGAATAGTGTTGGAATCTAAGGGCAATCCATGTAAGAAAAAGGAAAAAAGAGAGTAGAAATGGAACTGCGTGCGGTTTTTTGAGGAAGAATTTCAGTGAATTTAAAAGGGTTGCTGCAGTTTGTCGGGTTTGGGACTGGAATGGATTAATGGGGTCTGAAATTGGGAGTTGATTGGAATTCGAATATGAAACTCTTCTCGGATTCGCCATTTTTTCTTATCTAATTCAACATTTTTTGGTGCTTTTCCCTCTTCGATGAGACGCCCCACTTTTTGCCAGTGAGTTTCAGTGTTTTCAGGTGGCTAAGGTTTTTCTGGAAATGGGAGCTTATTGTTTGGGAGTAAAGCCCAGTCCACTCCCCTAAATCCGAATTTCAAAATTTTGGATCTTTTTGTTTGGAACTCATAAAGCAAACACTACTAAAAAGAATGTTTGGTCAAGCTCCAAAAAGTTGGTTAGGATAAAATTATTAAAAACTTATAAGGGTTGTGTTACAAGTACACATGAGAGATAATATAATGGTGTCCTTTATGTACAAGAAAAATAATCCAACTTATAATTACAGGAGTAATAAGTTTTACGAAATATGTGAATAATAAATAAGTAGAGTTTACTATTTATGAATATATGGTTTAAATTAAGGGCTTGTTTGAGCGCTCTCTCTTTTTTTTTTTTTTTGAAAAATGCAATTTGTAACTTATTTTATTAAAGAATGTGTGGTTAAAAAATAAGAATTTTTTTTGACATCAAATATAATATTAATTTATTGAAAAATGTGTTGTTGAAATGAGATCAAACCACTGTTCAAAAATATATTTTTTATGAAAAAAAAGGGATTCAAACAAGGGCTAATATTCGGCTTTGAGTAAAATTATTAGTAACTTATTCAGCGACAACCGAACATTAATTATCTTTCATTTATTTTCCACATATTTTATGAAATCCATGGTTGGTTACAAGTTACTAATAATTTTATTCAAAAGTGGAAAAGTGATTTTTTTAATTTAAAATAACTATCACTTTAATGGCAAACCATGTAAAAGTTATTTTTATTTAGGGAATTTGCAGCTAAGGTTCCAAATCTTTAAAAATGCCCAATCAAATCTCCAATCTTTTCAATCATGGCATCTACATTCAGAACATTGTAATAAATGTGTACCGAGAGAACCTCCGAATGATTTCTATATAAAAATCTATCCATTGACAAAAATCCAACATTTAACCCTTTTTAAGAATGACAAAAGGTTCTCTTCACATTTATTAATAAAAATAATTTTAAATAAAAAATAAAAAAAAATAGACGGGTTGGTGCGACAAATCGAGCTAGAATATTTGAAAATGAGCCCGCTCTCGCTCGATTCACCCATAGGCGAGCAAAAAATTAACTCGCATGGTGGATCGAATAGAGCAAAACTCGATAAAGAACAAATCGAATAGTTCGACTCTTTCTCATCGATAGCTCTATTAACTATTAAGTACATGGGACCATTGAGACAGTTGATATGTAATTTTCATTCACCCCTATAATTTTATTTTATTTTTCCCTTTTTTCTTTTTGTTCTGTACCTCACAACCCCATAGGGATTTCTCCCCCCTCTCTCCCGACAAAACACGGGCACTCATCTTTTGAGGGTTATATTTCAATCCCCCTTCTAAAAAATCCCCTAAACTGAAAATATACTGCTTTTCTATAAACTGAACATCCCCTTTTCCCAACTTTACGCACACATATTGCAGGTATAAATACAGATTAACCTGTTATTTTGCGTAAATATGTTTTTTTTTTGTTTATATTGTTAATTTATTTTTTATTGCTGTCTTGAAAATACATCTCTATGGGAGTGTTTCAAGTGGAGGTAAAGGTTCCAGTTTATTTTTTCCTTAAATGGGGTTTTGTGGGTGAATTATTTATTTGCTATTAGTTGTTTACTGCGGGTGCTGATTGTTTTTTATTTTTATTTTTTTTGCTACACATTTCCTGAGTATGTGATAAAAGAGTGAACTTGAGATAAAAATAATATATCAGAATATAGATGTGTGTGTATGTATAAATCTATAAGATATATGTATTCGCAAATATGAGAAGAATGTATGCATATTAACAGATGTATGTGAAGATGTGTTTCTCATTCAACTGTTTTTTGAAATTACTGTTCTTTTGAGGAATAAATATGTATCGAAATCTTTTTTGTTAGTACTCACTAGTTTATATACAGTGGGATGTATTTGAATGGTTGAAAAGTTAGTGATTATTTAGCCATCAGTATTAATGTAATGGAAACTCTAATTGATTATTTATTGAATATCAATACTGTTAAGAAAAGAAAAGAATGAATTCTTTGGGGAAAGAGTGGATGGTGTATCATAGTTTTGGGTATCTGATTATATGTCGGGTATTATTGCTGTGTGCATCAGTCTATCGTGTAATTAATATTGATGAATAATCTTGTTAGTTTTGTTATGCTTGACCTTTTCAATGGATGTGATTTTTCTTTTTAGTCACTAACGACAGAAGTAAATATATTAAATGTGCAAGAGACGTGCATTTGAACTGTGAGAGTTAAATTGAAGATATTGGCAATTGAAATTAACAACACTCGCAATATTGCCCTTTCAAGCACTAAAATAATGTTGATGTCTTCTAGTATAACCATTAACACTTCTAAACCACATGTATGAATAGACCAACAATATCCTCAATAAGAGATAAATGTTCAAAGGGCATTAAACAATGTGATACTACAATCCCAATGATGAGCACGAGCGACACAAGCTCTGCACGTGGGTTGCATTATTGAGGAAATTGTTTGTTATTATTGTTTAGAAGACTTCTGATTAGTATGTAGTTATTGGGATTTGCTGAATCACTATATCCCATACTCTTTTAACATGTTTGAGCAATCAATATAGACGATTCCAGAACCAAAAGCGCTAACATAAGGGCAAAAAATGATTTAAGTAGTTGACCTTGAGTTTATTGGAATAAGACTTGGCTTGTTGGTGTTAAATCTTTATTGAGTTTATCATTGAGAAGAATAGAAAAAGATGCTCTGGAAAAGATTGCACCAGTATTATGACAACGGCTATCTGAACTACCAATTTACTGTCAATGTACCCTTTCATTAAAAAGTTTAATCTTGCTGAATGTTTTTAAATAATAAAGACAAATAATTTCATGTTATTGGCTTCAAGTTTTGTCGCGCTTGACTGTGAAGTTGGACACTACTGACTCTTCATGATGCATGATCTATATAATTATTTAATGTAATTGATGAACCAGCACATACAAAGAAGAAAATTTGGCAGGTTGCATTTTGGATACCTGTTGTGTTTTACAACTTCATAGATCATTTAGAATGTTACTTATTGTGGGAAGTGGTTCTGCACGAGGAGTTCCCTTATCACTGTGCAGTTGGAACTGAATATGTTAGCTTGAAAGCTTTAACCACTCTTTGGGACTTTGTATGTAAAATATTTCTTAATCGAGTTAATTCCTTGAATGCATGAATAGAAGTTAAAGTGCGAGTTGTAATAAAATTTTCTTTGTAGGTTTTAAATTCTCTACAAGCAATTACTGAAGGAATTTAAGTGGATAGTTAAAGTATTGGATTGTATTGGGAAGCAGTAAATGTACTCAGACTCTATGATTCAGTTTTTAGCAAGATAAATTGTAAGACATCTAATTGCTTAGACGTCATGCAGAAACTTGACAGCACGTTCTTTGCACGTGCCATGTACCAGCCTCTAACACAGTATAAACGAACCACTTCCCTAAGCCATTTTCAATCTCTTCCTCTTTTTCTCCTTTTTGGTCAAGATAGTCTCTTCGGCAGACCATTTCAGCAAGAAATCCATATTGTTATCCAGAAGTTGCATGGAAAATCTTAAAAATATATCATTCCTTTTTTAGCATTCTGCTACTCAATTTGTTAACAAAATCATTTGTTGTTGTCAGCCGTCTTTGTTAAAGAATTCAAGGGAGCTGTGGAAGGTGGCATTGAAGTGCCGGAAAATTGATTTCATTAGTGGTTCCTTATTTTCAGCAAAATACTTCATAAAAGTAAAGAGTTTTCTTTGTTCTTTAATAACTTAATTTTTTATGGGAATGGCGAAATGCCTATATTTCCAGCAGCAGTGCCTAAATCTTCTATCTTGACTGCACAGATCTGCTCTTTGGATACCGCGTTTTGAAATCTTTGGTCGGTTGGTAAGGTCCAAATCTCTGATCTGACCTACATAGATCTACATAGTTGGGCAATGGGTTTTGAAATATTTGATTGATTAATGCTTGAAGAACCAATCTGGACCGAAATGCCGACGTTATTAGAAAAATAATGGGATTAGGTATTTAAACCAAGAACCTGGCTATTTTGGTCCGTTTCTCTGTCTTAAGTGAAGAACCGAAATTTAATTTGGTTTCCCCGGAAGTTGTGTTTCTTTTTTGCTTCCCTAAATGTGGCAACTTTATTTAATAGCGGTGCATTGAATGCAACACTCCATCTTCATACTTTTGAGTAGGGGTGGGCAAATTCACTTGTACTGTAACTGGATTGCAACCGCCTGAACCGGCTGGTTCAGCACTAGTTCTATAGGAAAATTATTTGGTTTTGGTACCTTACAATCCCCCTGACCCGCCAATCTGGAA
>CAIGRN010007621.1:0-10604 GCA_903798345.1 Fraxinus anomala | reverse complement strand
ATCATATTTTTATAATGTATTTCAAACTTCAAATTTTTACTTATTTGAAATTTATTTTGATTGACATTAAAGAGCTCAAATTAAGAAGACTTTTAACGCTTCGAGTTCCTAGAATTTGGGGCGTTATAGTTCCTCAGTCCATCCTCCCTTAAGTGTATCAAGTTTCGCCTTCAGCGTATGTTTGATGATCTTATTGATTGCTTTGACTTGACCATTAGCTTGAGAGTGGTTTGGTATGAATAAATGCTTTCGTATACCATGTTCTTCATAAAAATTAGGAAAGCGAGCATTGTCAAATTGTTTCCTATTATCAGTTATGATAGAATGAAGTATTCCGAATCTGCACACAATAGACTTCCACATAATGTCGATAGTCTTTTGCTCAGTAATTTTAGCAAGAGGTTCAGCCTCCATCCATTTAGTGAAGTAATCTACTGCTACAATTGCAAACTTTGTCCTCACTTTCCCAGTGGACATGGGACCAATTAAATCAACCCCCCACTTGGAAAAGGGCCAATTGATCATTATACAGTTTAGCTCTCGAGGAGGGGAGGGGGAGCTTGACGTTAGGTGCAAATCGTTGGCATTTATCACATTTCCTAACAAATTCCAACGCATCATTTTTCATGATGGGCCAAAAATATCCCTGTCGTATTATTTTATGAACCAATGATTGCCCTCTAGCATGATTCTCACACACTCCTTCGTGTATTTCATGCAAAGCATAAAGTACTTTCTCTTCATTCAAGTACCTCAACAAAGGTACATAATATCCTCACTTGTAGAGGACAATGTCAATCAATGTGTGCCTTACTGATCTCACCCGGAGTTTTCTTGCTTCAACGGGGTCTTCTGGACATAAACCTGCTTTCAGGTATGAACAGATTTCGTCCATCCATGTTGACTTCAGATTAGTCATCATGGAAACAATTTCTAGCTCCTCAATGGCCGGATGACAAACCCTTCATACTGAAATGCTGTCAAACCTCTCTATCCATTCACTTGTCGCCAACCAAGCTAAGGCATCGGCATGGCCATTTTGAGTTCGAGGAATCTGTTTGACCAGCATAGTTATGAAATTTTTGAATTCATGTTTAACAACTTGAAGGTAGCTGCTCATCCTTTATTCCTTAGCTTGGTAAACTTCGTTGACCTGATTAACTACTAGTTGTGAATCACTGTAAACTATCAGATGAGTAACCCTCATGTCGTTCACCATTTTCATCCTTGCGATGAGTGCTTCATACTCAGCCTCGTTATTTGAAGCTTTGAAATCAAATGGTAATGCTTCACAGAATATCTTGCAATTCGGACTAATCAAGACAACTCTAACCCCGGACCGAGCTTATGTTGAGGATCCATCAACGAAAAGTTCCTACGGAGTGTCCTATGGGGCTTCTTCTGTTGGGTCCGAACTAAACTCCGCAATAAAATCAACGAGAGCTTGACCCTTGAGAAAGGTGCGATGTATATATTGTATGTCGAACTGCCCAAGTTCTACCGCTTACTTAACCATCCGACCTGAAGTATCGAGTTTTTGTAAGACCTGCCTTAATGGAGAGTTAGTTAGAATCTCAATTGGGTGTTCCAAAAGTATGGCCTCAGCTTCCTTGCTTCCATGACCTCAGCATAGGCTAGTTTCTCTAAGGGAAAATAGCAGAGCTCGGCTTCTTGTAAGGCTTTGCTTACATAGTAGACAAGATGCTGTATCCCTTCTTCCTCCCTGGCCAAAATTGCACTAATGGCATGTTCAGATACCGCCAAATATAAAATTAGCTTTTCTCCTGCCTTAGGTTTTGACAACACCGATGGCTGTGCCAATTGTTGTTTTAATTTATCAAAGGGGAGTTGGCATTCAGGGGTCCATTCAAACTTCTTTCCCCCCGCAAGACATCAAAGAAGGGTTTGCACCTATCAGTCGATTTTGACATGAAACGACTGAGGACGCCTACTTGCCCAGTCAAACTCTGAATTTCCTTAGGCTTTGTTGGGGATGCATTTCAATGATGGCCCGTATCTTTTCCGAATTTGCTTAAATTCCCATGCGATTCACTAGATAGCCCATGAACTTTCCCGAGCTCACACCAAAAGTACACTTGTGTGGGTTTAGCTTCATCCTATATTTTTTCAGGATTTCGAACATTTCAGCAAGGTGTTGTCGATGGTTCTTGACATCCATACTCTTTACGAGCATGTCATCAACATATACATATACGGTCTTACCAATTTGCTTGGCAAACATAGAATTGACCAGACATTGGTAGGTAGCCCAAGCGTTCTTGAGACTAAATAGCATCATTTTGTAGCAATAAAGGTCTCGGTCAGTGATGAAAGCAGTGTGTTGCTGGTCAGGTTCATACATGAGAATTTGATTATACCCTGAGTATGCAACCATGAAACTAAGCAACTCGTGTCCCGCTGTAGCATCTACCATCTGATCTATTTTCGGCAATGGAAAGCTATCCTTAGGGCATGCTTTGTTCAGGTCGGTGAAATCTATGTACATTCTCCAATCTCCTTGCTTTTCTTCACGAGAATTGGGTTGGCAACCCATTTTGGATATTTTTTTCACGGATAAACCCATTATGAAACAACTTCTGCACTTCTTTATTCAAAGCTTCGTACCTTTCTGGATTCAAAGGTTGATGTCATTGCTGTCTGAGCCGCACCATAGGGTTAGTACCCAATTTATGGCAAATGATTCCTGGATCAATCCCTTCTATGTCCGAATGGTTCCAAGCGAAAACATCGAGGTTATGAAGAAGGAACTCGATGATCTGACCTCAGAAGGGTGGTTTCAATTCGTGGCCTATTCTGAGTTCTTTTGGTGGATCGCCTGTTCTGACCTCCATCCTATACAGCTCTTCCACATGTTCTCCCTCCTTTACCTTTATACGTGGGTCTAACAAATTAAGATCGGATTTCATCATATACACCATATGAATTTCTGAGCAAATTTTCATCCGACACGTCTTAGCGATATCTTTGTTTCCCTTAACTTGCCCTACACCATGAGGCATGGAAAATTTAAAAGAGTAGTTGTACATTAATACAATTGCCATGAGGTTGAACAACAGAGGCTACCCCATAATGGCGTCGTAAGGAGAATTAGAATTCAACACTACAAACTCTGCATTCAGTTTAGTTTGGCGTGGAGCCTTACCAACCTCAACAGAGAGCTTGATCATTCTTCTTGCTTTGGTGATGGCCGCATTGATTCCTAGAACAACATTCGGGTAGGGTTGTAGAAAAATCAATGGGATTCCCATCCATTCCAATGTGTTGACATAAAGTATGTTGAGGGAACTTCCCGTATCAACTAAAACCTTGGGGACTACAATTCCCACTATTGGTATTGAGATTACCATGATTCTAGGATAAGGATATGGATCCGCGTCCTTTTTTCAAATGAAAGTTGATCATCCATAGTGCTTTTGAGATGTTTCTCGGTAATACCGATCTCAGTGAGGTCGGCAACAATAGGTCTTTTTAATCTCGTCTTTCCTACTCGCCAATTTTTTTGCTGCCCAACATTTGGATCCACAGGCTAGGCAAAACAATATTGCAAGACCTTGCCTCGACCTAGTTCCCACGCACTATGCCTACTCCATTTGAGGTAGAGAATTTCATGCAATGATGATATATCGAGGTGGCAGTTTGCAACTCGTGCAGTATAGGCCTCCCTAATATGACATTATAGTTGGAATGGAGATCAACAACAAAAATCTGCTAAAATCCTTCTCTAACAAGGGAGCTCGCCTAACTATACACTTAACACAATTTGTCATCGTGCTTCAATAGAATCTTCGGAAAACTATTGAAACCTCCTGGAATATGGCTGGAGGTAGCATTCTTGGATTCCCATTTGTTTCAGTATTCGAGAGTATAGTACATTGACTGAACTCCCATTGTCAATCAGAGTCTGATGCACCTGTACCCCTGCGACAGTCATAGTTGTTATTAGTGCTTCAATTTGGTCCTGTAAAATCCCGTATGAATCTTCTTCTAAAAATCCAAACCACCCTGAGTATGATACTATGCTGGTCTCAGGTTCTAGTAACATCACACTATAATTTTGCCAGATGTGGGCATTGTGTGCTTGTCTAGGTTGGCTATTTTGGACCCTTTGAGGTATTAATTGCCACTTACTAGAGTTCTGATCTCAACTCGAGGTAAAGGATCCTGAGTTTGTAGGCCTGGCTGAGCTCACTGAACCATTCTTTGTGGATTTGGTTGTTGATTGCTTGGTTTGTTTCTTCGAGCTTGGCCACGAACTCTTGCAGGTGACCTCGTCGAATTGAGGATTCTACCTCTTCTATCAAATTCTCGCAATTATCAGTGTTATGTCCTGTCGTCCTATGGTATCGACAGTACCTCCCTTGATTTTTCCCTGCCAACTCCTTTTTCTGAAGTGGGGGTCTACGAAATGTCTCATTTTCTTCCGCTTGTAAGAAAACCTCCTCTAGGGTAGCATTTAGCGGATGATATTCATGGAATCTGTCTGGATAAGGCTTATGACGACCTTGACCCCTTTTGTTTTTTCTTCTTTTGCGGCTAAAACCTTTTATCCATCTTTTTCTCCTGTACTTGATATGAAGACGGTGGATTTGGTTTGGGTTCCTCCTGGTTGGAAGTGGCTTCCTTAGCACTTATATATTTTTCAGCTCGGCTTAAGAATTCATGGTACATTCGAGGTCCGTCCTCATGTACAGACCACCAAAACCTCGTCCTTGGCCTTAGCCTCGAAAGGACCGCCATAAGTGCGACGACGTCGGAGATCTTCTCAACTTCTATGGATTGCTTGTTGAATCTGCTAAGGTAACTTTTGAGCGATTCAGTCTTTCCTTGTTTAATGCTTACCAACTGCTCCTTGGTGTGGTCCTCGCTTTTGAACCCATAAATTGGGCAAGGAATGTTGTGGCAAGATCATTCCAGTTCTTTATGGATCTTTGATGTAGCCTTCTAAACCACCTTTGGGCCTTGTCTCCCAAGTTCAATGGGAAAGCACGACACATTTTGGTATCTCCTGCTCCTTGCAGTTCCATCTAGGAAGTGTATTTGTCCAAATGGCTAATAGATCTCATTCTCCTTCATACCCAATCAACTGTGGCATTTTAAGTTTCTTGAGCAGGGGTTCAGCAAGGATAATTTAAGTGAAGTGAGAATGGCATTTTGTGAGATATTCTTCCATGTTTCCTTTGTCCTTAGCTTCCAAGTTAGCAATACATTTTTTAAGGCACTCATTTCGGGCCCTGGTCGTTCCACTGAGTGTTTGATATGGGGTTCATCATATCTACTCATGGGTGTTAGGAAGTGTTGAGAATCCAATCTATCAAATACACTATTAGTTCTCGTAGCTGCTGGCTTCGCCAATATGGAAGAGCTCCTCATTTCCTTAGTTCGGCTTTTGGAGGATTCTTCTCCTGAGAATTGGAGAGTCCTTCTGGTGGGAGGTCATCTGATTCTTTCCCTATGGGGAGATTCGACTTTGGTGTCTTGTAGTGGAATGTGAACTTGGTTTTGTTCCAACATGTTGACAACATTTGTCAACTTTTTGATGTCTTCTTCCATAGCAGTCAATTGAGGGTTGATAGTTTCATCTTGACCTCATCTTCTTCCAGCGTTTTGTGGATTGCTGATTTGTTCGGGACGAGTATGAGATTGATTTCCAACTGTCGAAAAATCATCCATGGTGATATTTCTCCGTGGATATTATTAAAGAGATAGGGCTGCCTTTACAAGCTAGGGGCCCTTCCTCGAGCGCCAAACTGTTGATGTTGGAAATTATATGAACAAAATTCA
Source organism: Fraxinus anomala (assembly GCA_903798345.1). Taxonomy (NCBI): domain Eukaryota; kingdom Viridiplantae; phylum Streptophyta; class Magnoliopsida; order Lamiales; family Oleaceae; genus Fraxinus; species Fraxinus anomala. The sequence goes on along the minus strand of CAIGRN010007621.1, from coordinate 4,802 downwards.
AGCCAACTTATGATACAATAAAAACTTGATTGTCCATCAAAAGATTACAAGCATTAATACAATTATTGTCTTTTTCTTTTGAAGGAGATATTTGAAATATAAATGTGTAGGGATACTTGTAATGTAAAGTTCTTTTTTTTTCCTCTTCTTTCTTCTTCTCCATTTTATAGGTAGAAATCTGCATATATTCTTCATTTCCCCATCTTATCAGCTATAGTGCCGAGCTGAGAAAGTACACTTACTGGCATGTTTGGATTGGTTAATGAGCTCGGTCTGTCAGGTCATCATGAGTTAATCTTACATGTGATCCCCAATAATTAATGAGTTACTTAGGGAAGGAAGCTAAAGCATATTATTGGATCAATTGGTGGGCGCTGATGTAAGGCCTTCCATGTATCACATATTAATTGATCGTTTGTATAATGTGTAAGAAATTTTCAATCATTATGTCTCCTTAAGCCTTGAGCTGACCTCACGTATCCGAACTCATATTAGCATGGGTTTATTGCATATTCCAAACTGTACTTATTGACCTCGCAGGTCGGATGTTAACAATGTTTTCTACCTTGATTTTGATGTTTTGGAGTGTTTTTTTTTTTTATTATTCTAGTACATATGAAATTTTGTCTTTATATTAATGATTTTGAGTTGGTATATGTTAAAATTCAGATTTTTATGAATTTGATTAAGTTAATATGAAAATTCAACTTTAGATCAATTCAAGTGATTCATGTAGGTGTTTGTGAAAATATAAATACAAATATGAAAAGGAGAAAAGCGGTATGCTCTGCCACTTATTTTTGAGAAGGTCGTAGATTATCTTATTTAAATTCTTTTGGATTAATTAAAGAGATATATACATGTGTATTAGTGAAAATTCAAATATAAATAACACTTTATTTGACATGCTCTCTCAGTCTAAGATCGCAAATTATCTCATTTGAATTCCTTCTTAATCAATTAAATATATTCTTACACGTGTATTTGTGAAAATTTAAATATGAATATGAATTCAAAGTTTACTTTTACATTAAAAAGTGGCACGATGTAATACTTTATTTGTCTTTGCATATGAATTATTGTGTTGGATTTTAAAAGTGACGCTCAGTCACTTTTTCTTCTAAAAAAATCTCACAGTATTTCATTTATATTCTTTGTGCATATATGGATAAAATTAATGTCTTCATCTGTATAGAGATGAGAATAAGATAGCAAATATAAAAGAGACTTCTGTCTATCATTTATACTTTTGAAATAAATATACTAGCAATGTTACTTTTCAAACATGTAAGAACTAAAACTGGTAAAACATTGTCATTTTTGTTAAAAAAGTGATATTATATCATGTTACTTTTTATTACAGCTACCACTATAATTTTTTTAGTATTGCTACTTTAAATTCTTGCAAGAAACATAGTCTTGTTGTCATTTATATGCAATCTCTTCAATAAAATAATCAATGTATCCTTATCTTTTCACATAACCTAAATTAGGCAATAATTTTATGAAGTCTAAAATGTATGTTACTACTTTTCAGTAGTGATATATCTTAACTCGTTCAAAAAAGTGACATAATATGCCACTTTTTATTACGACCTGCTGCTTTAAATTCTTACAAGAAACAGTGCATTGTTGTCATTTGTATGCAATCCCACGATAAATAACTGGTCTATCCCTATATTTTCATATAAGCTAACCGAGAAGTATATATATATATATATATATATATATATATATATATATATATATAATTGATTCTCCCTAAAATCAATGAATTGGTTACTGATTCTATTTAAATAAAACTCTCTTAAAAGCTTCCTAAATTATATCAAATGAGAAACGTTAACACAGAATCAGACGTCGGAAAATGCTGTTACCCATCGCCAAGAATTGACTTAATCAAAGATGGAGGATATAGGTGATTACATATCAAGCATCATCAAGTAATAGGAGAAGCCAAATTTTACTTTTATGGTCACAAACACAGAATCTTATATCCACATAAGAGATTGTTGGTACCCATTGCCGAAAGTTGGCACAATCAAATATGGATGATGTAGGAGGTCACATATTGGTCATCATTAGGCAATAAGAGAAGATAAATTCACATTCTTTATCACAAACGCATAGGTTGATTAAGGGGAACAATTAATCATGATTGTTATTGCGAGTTGATTTTGAGCTGATTCGAAATCACAACTGTTGAAGATAATTGTGGTTTTCATGTTGATTGTATTTGATTATTGAATCAGACGGATTTATTCCAATCATTTTATCTGTGACAAAAATCAATCAATTCCATTATCGTAGTTATGGGATTTGTTGTGACATTAGTTTATGCAGTGTTCTTTAGGTCACAATTATCTTTTAACAGTGAATATCATGAAAAATTACGATCATAGTCCGAAACTATGCCATACTTTCATGTTATATTTAAAGTCATTCCAAAATAGGTTACTGATTTGGAATATGCTTGTTCAGTAATTATTTTTGACTTACATACCCTTTTTAATGTATATTTGTAGCAATGAGTTATGTGCATGTTTGTTTGTTGCATGGAGTATATTCATCTTTGGTTTTAGTTGATCATAACTGTAGTTATATGAATCTTGTTGATAGTGTGATGTCCGAGTTTGTTGTGGATGTTCTGAAAGTACTTGACGAAATTATACTAGCTCCTAATTGAAGTTTTGGAAGGCCTACAGAGAAGAGGAGACGACCAGTTTGTGAAAGAAAAGAAATTGTGAAATGTGGACGGTGTGGTGGATATGGTCACAACCGAAAGATATGCAACAACTTGGGTTCCGTTAAGTAAAAGCCAAAAAAAAAAAAAAAGAGATAAATAGAGGAGTTCTTGTTTATTTTGAATAAATTCTCTCTTCCTCAGCAACCGGTAATTATCCATAATTAGAAGTTATAATAATATACAATTAATATTAAAAAGTAGAATTATGATCCGATTTCTGAATAAATAAATTTAAAACTAATTATTGAAGTTGAGAGTTAAAAAATATGTATGGATGTAATTTTCTCTTTATTTTTGGGAGTAGTGGGCCTAATTTTCCCATTTATAAATGAGTTTCCTTTGGTCTATTTATACATGTCAACTTCCTTTATATGGACACTGGAGATCTATTTTGACCTATGGTGACAATTCATTCATTATATTTTTCTACGACATGCTTACAAAGAATTTTATTGGGAGGTTACAACCTTCTAAATATTTTCTGCAATTTTCTAACTAGTTCTCTCTTGTGCTCATCTAAGTCTCTAATTTAACTATCTTGCCTAAGTTGCTAGTTTGGTTGTGCTCATCAAATCATCAAAGGCTGACTTGATGGCTATGAGGGTGAAAATATGAATGAAGCTAAGATCAAATGGTGCTTCGAAACTACTTATTTCCCTAACAAAAATCTATATATAAAAAATCTTATTATGACAAGAAATATCGAAATTATTAACTTTGAACACGTACAAACAACTATATATTTTGACACGGAATTAAAGAAATATGATTACCAATAATAAAAAAATTAATAATCATATATTATCTGCATTCTATATTTATTAAACCTGAATTATATATATATATATAATTGAAAACAAGAGCTAAGGTCCATCAAATTGGTCTCAAAGATTAGCAAGGAGACCAAACCGCTTCCTCTTCTAATTCCAAGCGCGGACGCAGACATTTTGAGTTAGTGAGATACAATCAAACTTGCAAAAAGTTGTGAAGTATTTTACATTTGAAAATTTGCATTATTAAAAAAAAAAAAACCCTGTTTAATTTTCCATCCGAATGTGGGATGACTTTTTCGGATGTAAAGTTTGAGAATTTTTGATGTCATATCTCATGTAAAATTTCCTAATAAAAATTTCCTAGTATACGACCGTCGGAGAATTTTTAAAGTTAGAACGTTTTTGAAATTCTCGAAATATTAGTTTGGAACAACCTATTTTGACAAGTCGTAACATTTACTACGGTTGACTGTTTCTTGCGTCATTAACGACGTAGAAAACTAGGCTGTGAACACTTCGTTGGGCATCCTATAATGACTTCGAAAATTGAAACAAACAGAATTTTTTCGAAAGAAACTTTCCCGTAAATATTAATATTCAAAGTTATTAAAATAATAATTTAAAACTTTCGAATGTTTGAAACTCTTCTTGAATTTTTGATAGAAAATCAACAATTATACTATTATAATCAATCTATTTTAAACCATCTTTATTAATAGACACCATAGATAATCCATTCAACCTTCCTTCTTGTTGATCGTATTAGAAAAATGAGTATGTGGCTGACTTTGACATGAGTTTTGAGTGAGATTCGTTTGGCTATTTCGGAAGATAAAGATTAATTTGTGTTCTCCTCCGTGAGTACATCGAAACATTTGTCTAACAAACTTAAAACAAATTCTTTGTTTTAGATAAGTTATTTCATTTGGTTTATTGAAAATTAATATTGGTTTATTGAAAACTAATATTTGTTTTATTTTTAAAAATGACAACTGATTCAAACAACATGGATGTAATCCAAACTGTGGCTAATGAAAATTAAGTTGTGGGCTCTACTATGGCTTAAGAGCCAAGTTCTGTTGTGGCTCAGACTGTTGCTAGATTGCTAAGTCATGTTGTGAGTCAAACAACTGGCCATACCATTACTGTTTCGGTTAATCATGGAGAAAAATCAGAGAAATTAAATGGCTTGAATTTCAAGAGGCGACAGCAAAAAATGCTATTTTATCTGATTACCTTGAATCTTGCGAGTTTCTTAACTGAAAGTGCTCCAAAACTTAATG